>JAOVYX010011204.1:0-33345 GCA_035668315.1 Drosera spatulata
CTAAGTTCGATCTTGAACTTGAGCAAATGGATGTGAAGACGGCATTCTTACATGGTGAGCTAGAAGAGGAGATCTATATGCGCCAGCCAGAGGGTTTTTCATTGCCAGGAATGGAAGATCGAGTCTGTCTTCTGAAGAAATCATTGTACGGATTGAGGCAGTCGCCCCGACAATGGTATCACAGGTTTGACACCTTAATGGCAAGTATTGGATACACACGAAGCCCGTACGATCAATGTGTGTATCATTAGCAATAACCTGATGGGAGTTAGGTATATCTTTTGGTCTATGTGGATGACATGTTGATTGCTGGTATAGGCAAGAAGACAATTGACAGGTTGAAGGTGCAACTCAGTAGTGAGTTCGATATGAAGGATCTCGGCCCAGCAAAGAAGATTTTGGGTATGGAGATCGAACGGGATAGGAAGCATGGAGTCTTAACCTTTAGCCAGAAGAAGTATATTGAGAAGGTTCTTGACCGATTTGGCATGAAAGATGCCAAACCCGTTTCCACTCCTTTGGCAGCACTATTCATATACATTGAGGGTTTAAGGGATTTATTATAGAGATTATTATCTCTATCCTTTATTGTGAGATTCTCAATATTTTGAGTGTAGCTCCTTTTGTATTTCTTCATTTCGATTAGTGGATTTTTCGTCGTCGGCGACCGCCCGTGGTTTTTCCCGTAAGGGTTTTCCACGTAAAAATCTTTGTCTCGTTTATTTTTGCGCACTCGTTATTATTTGTGCTTATTATTAACAGACCCGTTCGTAACAATATCTTGATTCGAAGAAGTGATGTTGGTTTAAGATGATGGCTTTTGGTTGAATTATTTATTTTAATTTGAGGATTATTGACGGTTAATTATTTTTGTTTGAAATCGGTAAGAATAGAAGGTAAAGATGTTATGTAAAGAGTGGCCTAAAATCGTTCTGAATTTTTTAGGAGCAACATTGTTTTAATTGTAGCATAAATTAGATGATTATAACATTAAATCTTTAATCATAATAATTTGGTGGGTATATGAAGATGAAATTTCAATCACACTAACATGGTGACGTTAAGCATGGAAAAAACTTAAGAATGGTGGGATCGAATTCATATGAGAATATGATTATAGATGATTTTGGGTCTGGTTACTTCGTTGGTATGGATGAGATGATATGTTGGAAGGGGAAGTTAATTGACCGTTTAAGGAATCATGTGTTTAAGGTGAAGGATTTGTTTGCCCATAACAAAAGGGTACCATGGATTGAAGATGACACTAAAGCTACTTTGGAGACCAAGTGGAACGATAAGGATTGTAAAATCTGATTGCAACATGCTTAAGAGAATAGAAGGAAAGGAGTGATGTGTCTTCGGTTCATGTGAGCAAGAAAGTGGTACATAACTTGTTATTTTGTGAATATTATAAATATACTTTGACCTTGCGCTAATCCTAGGGAACCCCCATCACCTCAAACCCCTCTAAAACAGACCATAGGTTTTTAGTTATTGGATGAATGTTTATTTTGGATGTGCAACTTGCATGTGCAAATTTTGGTGTTTGAAGTCATACAACGTGATGTAAGTATTTGATATTTTGGGATTTGTAATTTTGCATGTTGAAATCCGATATCTGTATTTTGTAGCAGGGATTTGTGAAATTTATGTGTATTTTATTTTTCCTAATTAGCTAATTAGTGACTTGGACCGTGGTAAATTTGCGACTGAACTATAGCTAAGCTTTGCATTCCAGGAATAAGAATTAACAACGTTTTTGGTCACTATATTTATAGACTACTAGTGTTTTCTGTCGATAAAGAGCTTTTTCGCAATCATAATTGCGATTGCAGATTTACGAGAGGAAAAAAGAAAAAAAAACCTTCAGTTAATTTGTGGCAAACATTGTGGGTAACTTGATTAGTGATAAAGATATTAGCCACCATCCGTTTCCATCACTATTCGGTCGCTAAAGTCCTTTTACGACTGTTTTGCAAAGCAAATATGTGATCGTGAATCACCTAATTTTTGTAGTGTTTGCCAAAATTTAACTTTCTTTATGCCAAAATACCATTCATCATGTACATGCTCTGAGGGCATGTTTTCTTTTCACGTTTCCTTTCACAAACAATACGCTGGTGGCTAACTTCCCTTATTTATCATTTCTAAGAAGAAAAACATTAACTGAACCAAAACATTATAATTATGTTGGTGTATGGTTTTCCTTAGTCATAAAACATTTTTTATTCTAACTTCTCAGTTTCAGTATATTTCGGTATTTTCAAAGATATCATTTTTCACTAAACTCAAATGAAAGCTCAGAAGATTTATAACACTAACATAGTTAGTTTTCTAAAGTTCCGTGCAGCACGCTAATGTCAAACTGGTTCCAAGAAAAGTTCATAGCTCTTGAATTCATACGGAAGCCAGTGCGGCACATGAGGTGGCGACTTACGTCTTCGTGTGCCTACTAATTGATACTTCTTATGATTCTCTCCCCGTTCTTTAACATATGTTATTCATTAAAAGAGTAATAAGATCTGGAAAAAAATTATCCAAAGTAACCATCTAGCAAAAAAACTATCCAATAAGTACCCCACATTTCTTTTCTCACGGAAGTACCCCATCTATTTTTCTTTCTTTTTCTTTTTGAAATTCAATATACATTTATCTTTTAAAAAAGATTACCTTGATTTCATTTCCTTTTATCCCAACCCTAGCTATTCTTCTCCCCTAATATCTTACCTAATACTATTCACAAATTATTGTGATCAGACGCCGAGAGGGCAAGCGATGAGCCGCAATCGTACGTACACCATGGTCGGAGCTGTCATTGGAGCTCATCTCTCTATGCAACTAGTAATGCTACCAGTAACTATCGCTGACGTTCTCCGTTTATGACGAAATTTGATGGCTTCAAGCGAAACAATGAGACTCATCGCTTTAACATGAGCTCCAAAGTTTTGTGGCGTTTGGGGGTCGTTTCAGGCCCATTTGGGCCTGTTTTTTGTTTTGTAATAAGCCTGGGGGAATTTCATACTTTCACTGTTTTTAGGGTTTTGTTGTTTCCTTTATAAGTCGTGTAGCCGTCAGAAGTTGTTTAGTTTTTTTTTTCGCAGTTTGAACTTACAGAAAGCTATCAAAGAGATTTGAGAGCGTTTCTCATCTCACAGTTCGTTCTCGTGCCTTTGTTCTTTGTATCATTTAGTATCAGAGCTATGGCTGATCGTGTGGGACGTGAAAGGGGTCGTGGATGTCGTGGAACTTCGACTAGGGTTCGAGGGAGATCAGATTGAGTGACAACTCGTCGAAGCCAGGTTGAGCGCTCATTCCGAGGATAGGACTGGTGATTCCGAAGAGTCATCCGAGACCGAGGGAAAAGAGGAGGAGGACGACATCAATCCCTTCGCAAATCCATGACTTGTCATGAAGATAGAAATCCCAGATTTTGAGGGATGAGATCATCCTGACGACTTCATTGATTGGCTTCACACAGTAGAGCGGGTCTTAGATTTGCAGGATCTGACAGTGGGAGTATCTCCAACAGTAGCGATCGAGGGAAGGGAAGCCTAAGATCCGAACTTGGGAAAAGATGAAAAAGGCGCTATAAAAAAAATATCTTCCCATTCAGTATTACCAGAAAGCCTTTTTGGATTATCATAGCGTGCATCAAGCAGGGAAGATAGTGGAAGAGTACATTAGTGAATTTGATCACCTTCGTATGAGGTACTATGTGGAGGAAGAGGATGAGTAAACTGTGGCGCGATTCCTTGGTGAATTACGACATGAGATCTCGGATGTGGTTCAGTTGTAGTCATATTGGACCTTTGACGATGTCTGTCATCTTGCCCTGAAGGTCGAGAAACAGCTGAAGAGAAAGGGTATGTTATCGGGTGGTATTCGATCCCAGAACAAGGCTGGTGGGGTTGGTAGCTCGTCGACTATGCCTTCTTCTTCGTCTTCTAGTATTAGAAGGGCTGGTGCGAAGGAGATCGCAAAAGGGACCACAAAAAGGGATGCTGCAGGCTCGAAAAGGGGTGAAGTTGGACCCAAACGTTGTTTGAAATGTCAGGGACTGGGCCACTTCGCTACGGACTGCCTAAACCGACTGGTGGTAAGCCTTGTGGGGATACAAGACTATCCCGTGTTCGATGCATCAGATGAAGAAGAGGATAAAGTCGAGGGGAATCAGGCAGACGAAGATGAATATGATGAGGTTGTCTATGCAGATTCAGGGGAGTCCTTGGTGGTTCATTGTGTTTTGAGTACTACGGTTGTTGATGACGAGTCATGGCTGCGCACCAACATCTTTCATACCAAGTGCACGAGTGGAGGAAAGGTGTGTAATATGATCATATACGGGAGGAGTTGCGAGAATGCCGTGTCCCCGACGATGGAGGAGAAGCTGTCTTTGAAGACGGAGGATCACTCTCAGCCTTATCGGCTTTCGTGGCTGAAAAAAGGGAATGATGTGAAGGTGTCGAAGCGATGTCTAGTGAGATTTTCTATCGGGAAGAAATACACGGATGAAGTGTGGTGTGATGTGATTTCGATGGATACATGTCACATTATGTTAGGGAGACCTTGGCAGTACGACAAAAAGACGAAACATGATGGGTTCCGTAATCCTTACACGTTCAAAAAGGACGGAGTGTCGATCTTGGACTGATGGATCTGCGCAAAGAGGTCAAGAGTAACTTGTTGTCATGGGCTGAATTTTTGGAGGAAGCGAGTAAGGCCGTTGAAATCTTCACTTTTGTGATTCTGAAAAGTAAAGAAGAGGAGCTGTTTGTTCCAACTAAGGTTCAGCCATTACTGACAGAGTTCGCAGATGTAGTTCCTGATGAGTTACCTTCAGGGCTATCCCCGATGCGAGATATTCAACATTGTATTGACCTGGTCCCTGGTACGGGTATCCCTAACAAACTGGTCTATCAAATGAGTCCTAAAGAGCATGAGGAGTTGTGCCGACAAGTGCAAGAGCTGCTAGATAAAGGATTGGTTCGTGAGAGCCTTAGTCCGTGTGCTGTGCCTGTATTTTTGGTTTCGAAGAAAGATGGGAGTTGGAGGATATGTGTGGACAGCAGAGCCATCAACAAAATAACTATCAAGTACAGTTTCTCGATTCCTCGCTATGATTATTTGATAGATCAGCTTTATGGGACTACGGTTTTCACCGAGATAGATGTGAGAAGTGGGTACCATCAGATTCGTAAGCGTCCTGACGATGAGTGAAAAATAGGTTTGAAGTCTAGAGATGGGCTGTATGAATGGCTGGTAATGCCATTTGGGTTGTCAAATGCACCGAGTACATTCATGAGGCTGATGAATTAGGTATTTCGCCCTTTTATTAGACAGTTTATAGTCGTGTGTATTAATGGCATCCTGGTCTACTCAGTATCTGTGAAGCTACACTTGGAGCATTTGAGACAGGTCTTGGGGGTGTTGAGAGAGTAGAAGTTGTATGCGAACGTGAAGAAATGTCATTTCTTGACTTCTGAAGTTGTTTTCTTAGGGTATGTAGTGTCAGCAGAGGGCATTCACATGGATCCTTCTAAAGTCGATGCTATCATTAGTTGGTAGTCTCCAAAGAGTTTCCATGAGGTGCGTAGTTTCCATGGCTTGGCTTGTTTTTACGGACGGTTCATTAAGGATTTCAGTTTAGTTGTTGCTCCTCTGATCGACTGTTTGAATGGGGCGAGCTTCAAGTGGACAGAGGAAGCAAAGCAGGCCTTTTAGCAACTGAAGCGCAGGGTTAGACAAGCCCCAGCTTTGTCCCTCCCTGATTTCCAGCAGCCTTTTGAGGTGCATTGTGTTGTTTTCGGAGTCGGTGTAGGCGGGGTTCTAAGTTAGGGAGGCAAGCCTATTGCCTTCTTTAGTGAGAAACTGAACAAGGCTAAGTGCAGTTATTCAACTTATGACAAGGAGTTTTATGCGATTGTTAGATGCCTAGAGCATTGGCAACATTATTTAGTCGCCAAGGAGTTCATTCTGTATTCTGATCATGAGGCCCTGAAGTATATCAGTGGTCAGCATGAGTTGAATGTGTGGCATGCAAGGTGGGTAGAGTTTCTACAGTCTTACATATTTCTAATCAAGCACCAATGTGGGACATTGAATAGAGTGGCGGATGCGCTTAGTAGGGGATAGGCCTTGCTGTCGACTATGTAGAGTCGTGTGCTAGGGTTTGATGCATTTAAGCAACTCTATGAAAATGATATCTTTTTTGGGGATAGTTGGAAGCGTTGCATGGTAGTTCCCTTCAAGGAGTATGTGGTACAAGAGGGGTTTCTATTCCGAGGTAACAGATTGTGCATTCCTGATTGTTCTCTACATGCTTTGATCATTACTGAAGAACATGTAGGAGGTCTTTCGGGATGCTTTGAGGTAGACAAGAAAATGACGGCAATTTGTGGTCAGTTTATTGGCCGAGGATGGAGCGGGATATCAAGAGATTTATGCAACGTTGTCGGGTTTGTTATGTTGCCAAAATACAAGGTTCCAATGCAGGGTTATATCTTCCGTTGCCGATTCCAGAGGCACCATGGGAGGATCTAAATATGGACTTTGTGCTGGGTTTGTCATGGACTCAAAGAAATAAAGATTTGGTCATGGTGGTGGTGGTGGTGGATCGTTTCTCCAAGATGGCACACTTTATTGCTACGAGTAAGACTTTTGATGCTTCGTAGGTAGCTCGATTGTTCTTTCTAGAGATCGTGCGCTTTCTAGAGATCATGGCGTTCCCAAAACCATTACTTCTGATCTAGACATGAAGTTTATGAGCCACTTCTGGCCCACGCTGTGGAGGCTAATGGGTACGACATTACAGTTCAGTTCGTCTCATCATCCTCAAACAGATAGGCAAACTGAGGTTGTGAACAAGAGCTTGGGAAATCTATTATGAAGTTTAATTAGTGACAGTCCGAGGCAGTGGGATTTGGCTTTGGCACAAGCTGAATTCGCTTATAACAAATCTGTGAACCACACGACTGGCAAGTGTCTATTTGAGGTAGTGTACGGCAGATTGCCTCTGACTCCGTTGGGTGTGTCCCCTATGCCTGTAAACCATCGGTTTAGAGGAGCGTGCCAAGGAGATAAAACAGCTGCATTCTCACTACAAACTAAGTAGTGAGAATTGTGACAAAAGGGTAGGAAACCTTTCAAAAAGAATTTGAAGATTTCATCTTCTTAATGCAAAACATATCCACAAATGTCAATAGCTAGTTTGACAAGATTGAAAACTTCAGCGGTAAAGGAAAAATTTTCTCATGTTCAAGAATTTCTTGGGATATTCTAAAATTAATATTTTAAAATAAAATTGAGAGTTGTAGAGGTAGAAAAACGAATTATAACCTGAACTTGAGCTGTAAATAAGGATTGCCTTCATGATAAAAGAAAAGTAAGTTATAGTGTTCAAGGTTGATATTTGTATTTAGAAACTCAAGTATATGTTATATCTTCTATTCTATTCACCCAGGATTCTAAGATTAAGTAATGTCTCTGAATCAATCGTGCTTACCTTGTGCTAAATGAATTAGAGTTGCATTACAGCGGTTGCTTAAGAGCAGTGAGGTTAGATTGAACTCGACATGGATCAATATCTGAATAATTATGGTAATGTGATGGGACAATAAGATTTCCGATTATGTCAAAGATTGGGATATCAAATCTAGATCTCGTTTGTCATGTTTGACAAAGTTATCCACGCATGACAATTGGGTGAAGATAAGAAAATTTAGATTTTGCCTAGATTATATCTTTGATTCCCTTTATACTCTAACTAGTATAAATATGGAGCGAAACCTCATTGAACTCCTTCAGGGTTCAAAGATCAATCCTTCTTATAAATTATCAAAGAAAAATACAATGCATCCGATGTTCAAGCAAGTAATGAAGTCCTTCCTTGGAGTGTTGTTTGTAATGGCTTTCTACCTTGCGCTCATTGGTAGGGTGATCAGTATCATGGCATTTTTCTTCACAACGCCTAAGGAATTGGATGTTGTGGCACGATATGTCATGATACCAGTTATATTAGGCCTAGGACCTATATGTTTGATCTTATGTTGTAGTAGGTAGAGATAAGGCTGTAAGATGATGCTATGCGCTATTAATAAAATTTCACATTTTGATGGTCGATCTACTGGGAATAATCAGATATAAGACTTTATATTCTCTAATAATATTACAATTATAATTGAAGATTATTAAGATTCACAGTGATGTTCATGTAGATGAGAATATAGAAGAGAATGATGATCGTAGATTTTGACAGTAAAAGGATGTGCCATCAAGTGAAATTGAGGAAACATGCTATGGTGGTAACACTGGAAGTAAGGAATAAGAGCTATACACCCATTGTCTTTGTATCTGTATCCTCAAAATATTCTGTATAGAAATATGCACATGTGTGCTTTCTAAATATACACTTCTGTGTGTTCTTCTGTTGCTGTCAATGCTGATAGATGGTAAATCTGAAGTTATTACTTACATAAGTGAAAAATCTCTTGGACAACAAAGATAGTTGTCTATGGTATTTGTACGGCCATATATAGTTAAACTATGGTCTATGTTCTCTATGCTGGTTGGATCCGTTAGTGTTTGCTTATGCTGTTTTATGTATCCTAAGTTATAAATCATATGGGTTAAGATGTCAAGGAAAGTACACTTATGTTTGAGGATTTCGAAAAAAAAAAATCCTTCAAAATTGGTATTCTAAAATAGGAATTGAGAATCGTTGAGAAAGAAAATCTATCTTCATGGCAAAGTTACAACAAGTTATTTGTTTAAGTGGTTAAGTTGTTATATAGAAGCATAAACATATGGCTACTTCTTGGATTGGTAAACCAGGATTCCTATATTTGGTACTGTCATCAAACTTATTTCCTTTACTTTATGCTAAATATTGGGAGTTGAATTATGATGGTTATCAGGGAGCAACAAAATTAAGGTTGAGTTTAACATGTATTAATAAATGATCAAATCATTGGGATGTGAGGAGATAACGGGATTTCAGATCGTGCTTAAAAAATATCGAATTCAGATCTCCTTTGTCTTTGCTAGACAAAGTCTTCCACACGTAATAAATGAATCACTCGCAGTTCAAAATCCAGATTTCCTTGGATTTTGTTTTGACTCTTTCTAAATACTAAGTACTATATGTAGGAGGTGAAACCTCAACGAAGATTTAGAGTTTCATTAGCACCCAATTACTAAGAAGATCCTGTACTGGATACTATTCGTGATACCTCTAAGTTCTCTGTCAGTGGTCGTAGTAGGTTGCATTACGGCTTTCTTCTTTGCAATGCCAGAAACCTTGGATCTTATGATGATTTATGCTTTCTTACCTAGAAATTGTAACGCTGATCCTACCCAGTCGTAACTGGTAGGGTTAAGCTTATATGATATCAATAAAGAGTTATTTAAAGTCTAGTGTGACTTAAGGGTTGTTTTTACTGGTATTGGATACGATAATGGTTAGGAGTGTCATTGGACCCTTGTCATAATCATGACACTGTCAAAGGCTATTGGACTATGTGAAACGAAGATGCTATGGACTTGACAACCCTTGTAATGATTATAACAGATTGATATAACCTCTGTTTGATTTTCTTTGTGCATCACGGTCGTGATAGAGCGTAGTCACGATCATGATACATCAGAGATACCATGTTCATTTAATGATAGTTCCTAAATTCTCTTAATTCTAGTTTCGAGGACGAAACCTTTTTAAGAAGGGAAGAATGTAAAGACTCGAAAATATTTGAGATAATTTATTTTCTTAAAAAATAATAAAAATAATATATTACTGAATGTTATAATTTATACAACGGCGTTATAAAATTTATTTGTCAAAATCATGATAAAAATATGACAGGGACCCAAAAAATTTAGTTTCACGATAATTAACGTTAATAATAAATATCTTATGTTATAATTTATTTAGTGAGGTTAAAAGGCTTGTTTGACTATATAATAAGGAAGTAATATAAAATATGATCGAAATACTATCCTAATATACAAATACGGAGAAATATGGATTTAATAAAAAAATATCGTATTTATACTAAAATGACCTAAACCTAATTTTGACACTTATTTTTCTTTATGTCAATTTTTAATTCACCTAATTAAATAATTTATCAGCTAATTATTCATAAAATACCCACTAATTATCCACTAAAATTATTTTAATTGATTTAGTTTTCTATAAATACAAGCTCTCTTCTCCTTGAAAAACTTCTTACAAACATAAAAACACTTCTTATCATGCAAGAGAAGAGATAAATAAGAGAAGAGAAGAAGGAGATTTTGAGGAGAAGAGGAGAAGTTAGGGTTATAAGGCGACGTGGATCTTTCATCATTAATAAGAGGAGATTATCTTTTTTAAAAATTTTGTAGAAAATCATAGGCTCTATGGTAAATTTTGATTTTAATATATGTTTAATCACATGTCTAGTTTTTGATAAAATTCATAGATCATGATATAAGGTCGTGAATGTCAAGATATAAATCAAAATATGCGGATATGTTAATCTGTAAAAACTGGTTATAAGGATCATTTTGTGGCTTGATCTGGAATTTCACAGAAAGAGTTAAAAAATGAATATATCAATGAAAAGGTCTCTAAGTCTAATTTTCAGAACAGTTTTAAAAAAATCTATATTTGGAGTTGTATTTAAGGAGTTATGAGTTGATTACTGAAGAAAGGTCAAACTATCTAATCTAGTAGAAAATATAAAATTGATTGAATAAACTGTTATTATTGGTAATGTTGTGTGATAGAAACTTCAATGGATGGAAAGATTATGAAGTCTAGTTTATGTAGAATTTTACGAAATGATTTTTGGAGCTTTATAAGAGAAGCTATATATTTAGATGTGTCGAGAGATCATGTTGGACAGAATCCGAAAATGAATCTTTTTGACCCCGAAACAACTCCAAATGTTCACAAACACTTCTAATGATGATAAATATATAAAATCATCATCATGGACTATCAAAATAAGTATCAAAGATTTTTCTCAAAGCTTGACATCACCACATAACATTACTATGACGGTTTTTCAAGAAGTACGAATAAATATACTTAATTTCATAACGTGAACAATCATTCATAAGGGTGTGTCTTGATACTCATATCCTATTATATTATACGATTTGGAGACGCTGCTCGTCGTCACTTAAGGACGAGGCTGAACGTGTGCATGTCAAGAACTATGATAAAAAGTAACGTTTAGATTTATTGCATGTGGTGATGCGTGTTATAATACCGTGAGTATAATAATATGCATTAAAATCTTTGGATCTAGTCACTAACTATAACTGACGTAACATACTTATTGCAACTGCTGTGTGCTATGTGTTAGATACTGAGTGCTGTGGAGTGTTATTGCATGGTGTATGTTATGTCTTGTTTGCTGGTATAATGAGGGTGAATATATGAAAAGAGTGTAAATCTATAAATTGATGAGATAACTCCGTGGTATAAAACACAAAGAGCGTTGTATCTGTCGTATATGTTATGAGGGTATCTCACTGCAGAAGACCCTGACCTCCAGTTTGACTGATCCCCTTTCGCTGATATCCCTTTTACTAAAGCTGAATAAAGCTTACTATGAAATTGAATAAGTATCGCCAATGACACAATTATAACATTGTGGGTATTTATTATCTGTCATCTCCGTGTGATTGATATGACAGTAAGTATAACAAAGTCTTGAGTGAACTGCTGAGTGCCACAGTGCGTGAGACTTGGATTGGGGACCTATCGTGTTACAATGTCATTGTCTCCATTTGTTTGATATGGAGGTCTTGACTGTCATATCAGAAATGGTGTGACGGTAGTAAATGGTGTTGATGATGTCTGGAGTGTCGATTGATGTATGGTTTCGAATGTTATTACGTGATGTTAAATGTGCTTATATGAATACAACAAATCACTGGTATGCTTGTGATGATAATTGTGAATGTCTGATTGGCTTGATAGTTCCAGAGTGTTGGAACAAAGGATCCAAGTGATCATTTCCCTTTTCTTTTCTTAAGTGTGACATAAGATTTGATGCTAGACGTAGCTTTTATGTGAAAGGTATTCAGATCTTAGAAAGAGATGTAAATTCGGCTGCAAAGGTGATATTCTGAGATATGATTGAGTGCATCAAAAATTTCTAAACTGAAGATGTATAAGTGAACTTAGCTTAATTCTTATGACTAAGCCAGGAAGTATAGTTTTTACTTAGTTAAGGCATTGGGCCCAGTGACAATGACGTCACATGTATCATTAATAAGTAATGGAAAGTCGGAATATTACAATGCGACCATCAGATCAGATCTATTTCGAGGTTCGACTTCGTCGTCCCAACAACAATGTGGATACTCGTTTGGCGTATCATTCCTTTTCGATTCCTGATAAAACGGTGATCCCCGCCTTGCCGTCGCCTCTATATTGGTTGCGAAGTCGATCTTGGCCGCGATTTTCGTCGTTATGTGCTTCTTATGCTTTGCCTTGCCTATGATGGTAAAAGGAGATTGATTGAGTGTGGGAGAAGAAGTTTGGGAATTAGGGATTTGATTGGGTTGTTTGAATTGGAAAAGGGGCATAAAATGAAAAACCATTGGTTTTTTTTTTTGTTTTTTTAAAAAAAAGTGGTACCTTATGGGAAGAAAATACCCTTGATGATATCTCCTTGAAAATAAATTTTCAAAATGGTATTCCAAGGAAATTTTCACATAACTTTTCCACTCTAAGCAAATAATTGAAAAATATCCAAAATTCATCACACACATAACTTAACATGCTGAGTAAGAGTGTTGTAAACAATATAAGATGAAAGAAGTATTTAAGATACATACGCCATCAACAAAATGATCCATGACATATGCATGTTTGAAATTATGAAATGAACAAGTATTTTTCCTATATCTTTGTAAAATATTGCTAAGCACTCCTACATAGCATAGTACCATTTTGATTCAAGATTTGGATTCTGAGATCATATGTGCAAAAATAGTCGTTCGGCCTAAACTTGCCTAATCTATTGACAATTGATTCTCCCTTCGTTCTTCAAAGGAGGTCCCTAGCTATGTACCTTGTTAACATTGATTAAGAGTGTTTTTAGTTTATCTTGATTCATCACCTTGGTTAGTCATTTGACATGAAGGGGTTTTGATTTGCTCGATCATAGCCGCTACGGTCAGTTATAGTTGGTTTTGGTGATCAAGATTTTGCAATTAGTCACTTTGATTAGTTATCGTAGTTTTGGTGTGCTACCATGATCGGCAATGGTCACTTTGGTTAGTTACATTGGTTTGTCACTTTGGTTAGTTACATTGGTTAGTCACTTTGCCATGAAAGGGGTTTTGATTTGATTGCTCATGGTGAGTTTGGCAAGTAATGGTTGGTTTGTTCAGTCATGCTCACATTATTTATTTTTTTCATATTTGTGTTTGACATAAGTTTATCTTTTCTTTTTCTTTTCATAACATACATAACACAAAAAACCTCTTAAATTTTATCGCATTTGATATTTTTTTCTATCTTTTCAAGTGACAAACACATATTAGATCATTTCTTAGCTTAGCATATGTCAAAAACTCCATTTCAGAATTTAGGTAGTAATCTAAAACCACAAGATATATTTTAATCCTTTATAACGGATTGATTATTTGATGAACATTCGATGAAATTTAAAATATATTGATCTTTATATCTTCTCATATGTGCTATAAATCATATGCAATTATTATATATATAAGGGACGTGAGGGCTATAATAATTGCAGACAACAGAGACTGCAGCCCTTATAAATTTGAAAAATAATAGTCAAATTTTTAAAACTTAAAGTTTAAAATTGAAAAAACAACTTGATTTTTCAAAAATCTAGAGTGGGGTTGCAGTTCCTTTTTTCCTATAAAATAGCTAAAGGTGCTCATGAAACACGATGATGCATATCATTTCTTAACAATCTGACCCTATGATCATCTATTTCAATGAAATATGATAACCGAATTTGAAATCAATCCAACTCTCCAATCATAAAAATTAAAAACCATTAAAATAAACGGTTTAAAATAGTTCATATATCATTCTCGAACGCATGTGTCACCCATACCTCCCAAATTTCGCAAACACAATTTAAATGAGTAGGTGATAATATCCATGGACATAATTGATGATAAATGAGATCGGTTATCACATATATATATATATGCGCGCGTGTGCACGTGCTAGCATGTATATATAATACGAATAAAAATAAACTTCAAGTTCCCCTAATCATAGTTCTCAACCTTTTTGAATAGAAAAAATAAATTAATCAAGTTCTAGTCTTCTAGTGTTGCCAAACACTATCATAGCATGAAGTTGCTTTCTAGAAAAATAGATGTAGTAGTTTGCATAATGCTTTATTTTTTTTATTATGTTTTAAATTTCTCTGATGCAGTACATGATGATGCCTATAAAAACAAGGAATGGTGTTGTTATTCTCATATTCATAAATCCGCTATCTTGTCATGGCGACTATGAATTGCATCCACACACATCTTGCTCTTATTCTTTTCATAATGTTCTCCATGGAGGTGTGTGCTAGGGACTTTGCTTCAACGAATCAACGTAAGTAATATCATATTTGAATTCTAGTTTCATGTTTCATTCCATATTGGCATTTCTACTTTAGCCTCATTCTAATTCATTAATTTATACTGCTCAAGCATACAAAGAATGTCTATGGTTCAGAAAACATGGGAGAACCAAGAAAGAAGTATAGGCACAAAAAAACAAAAACAAAAAAACAAAAACAAACAAATAAATAATAAAAGAAAGAAATTATATACATATCTCCTTTAGTCCCATTTTACCAACATTCATTGACTGATGAATCTTTATTGAAAAATTGATGAATTGTTACTAAGTCAAAGGTACTAATTGTAATCTCACTGATACTCTCTATTCGGATACTCTCTTGTGATTGTGCCAGTATTACTAAATCAAAGCTAAATTTCATGATTTTGATGATAATGATCTTTGCAGGCTCAGTTAGATGTTGCGGTGACTGCTGCAGAGCCTTCAATATTTCGGCGAACCCGATGATCTGTTGTTATCTACCCCCTTGTTGTTATGCACCATATCGTCCAGATTGCTGTCGCCCTGAACTCGAAAAGATTTATTTTAATCAAGCACCATGAACTTTATATAATATATCTATGTAAACAAAAAGCGCTTTTAAGTCATTTTTATTCTTCGTATCACCCGGGATATACATCCCCTCATATCTTTTCAAAATTTGATTGGTGGAGAAACATTAATCACAATTAACAAAAATCAAATTAAAATTTGACAATTAATAAAAAAACAAGAATGTGTGGGGATGTACATCCCAAGGATATATTATGAATTCCCCCTCAAAAAATAAATAAAAATGCAACACTCTGGACTTAATGAATAATGATAGCATCCATGCATGTGAATTAATAATGAGTAATAACTTCTTTTCCTATGATAGGCCAATACTTAGCAATTCTTACTCTCAAAGTTCATTTGTGAAGGTGCAATATATTTAATCTTTCTATTTACCCTACAAAAGATTTACTTTCATCTAAAACTACGAACTTACTAACTACTTATCTCTTAAAATTAGACTATACATCACCAAGGATTAACTCTATAGCATAAGTACATCTTTACCACTCAAACCAATACGTATAAAGGTAGGTAAGTGAAATACTATTATAAATAACATGTAGAATGTCGAACTATTAGGTTTAACAGTGTAACCCCACTTCTAATTTTTTTATTTAAATTTTATTTTTTATTTTCGTTTCATTTTAAAACAGAGTGTTTGTTTTTATTTTTGTTTTGCAACTTATTAAATTAAAGTAGATAAAAAAAAAAAAAAAAAAAAAAAAAGCAGAAAACGTTATCTTTTTTTTTTTTTCAATTTTTGTTTCTTGATTCATTTGGATAAAGTATTCAAGATTCTCGATGCAGATTATCACTTTATTTTGTAAGGTGATATTGGCTTTCATCGCTCATTTGTATTTATGTAACTATTTTGAGTTTTTTCCAACTTTGAGCAACAATACCAAACAACCCCTTAACTAATTGTCGTTTTCATCTTTGTTCATTGTAAATGAGTGTGTGAGAAGAAAAATGATACTAATGTGAATACAATATAAAATAAAAGTATGAATGAATCAATGGAATGCTACGTTATAAATAAATGCTTTCTCCGTCCCACTTAAATTACAACACATTACTCAATATGGACGTCCTACATAAATTACAATGTTTCTTAAATTAGTAAGATTTTTCAACGCAATAGCCCATAATGTTCTTACTTTATATCGCATCATCTTCTTTATCATTATTTTTTTCTCCCTATCCACTCACAATTTTCATTCTTATATTCTCTACTTTATCTTATTTCTCTTTCTTTACTCACTCACACTTAGGGGTGATAATTGAGTCAAGCATGAGCGAACAGGGGGTGTTCAGGCTCGGCTGGTTTAATCATATACCTTGCTCGAGCTCGGCTCGAACTTGTTTAAAAATGAACAAGCTCGGCTCGGCTCGAGTTCATTGTAGGCTTGGCTTTTTTAGTTATTTTAAAAGCTCGCTCAATTATAGGCTCATTTGGTTCGTTTATGAGATCGATTAAAAGACAAACAATGTGTGTCCTGCATACTTAATAAACGAAGCAAACTTAACATGTATAAAGTATAAACTACCAAAAAGATATGAACAACACAAGTTCGAGGAGCTTTGTACTTAACAAGTTAATAGGTTTGAGTATATCCAAGTCTAATGAAGATAATCTACTCGAGCCTTTGTCGAGTCGGGCCCGATCTTGAGCTCTTATCAAGTTTATCGAGCCGAACTAAGCAACACATTACTCATATTTGTTCATTTATTTAATCGAGCTTAATATTTTTCTCATTTTCAGTTTGTTTAATTATTGAACAAGCCTGAACGAGTTTTAAACAAGGCTAACCCAAGTCAAGCCCAAGTTTTACCTAACTAATTTGAAGCCCTACTCACACTCGTTACTCTTTCTCAAATTGTATTACTATATTTGACGAATCAAAGGATTACTAACATTTGAAATGAAGTCTTTTGATAATCTATAGGTACTCTGTCAAACAGTATGAATCAGAACAGTGAAAGCTTTGGACAAAATAGTTGGTTTGGGTCAGATAAATTTTCTGGGCTCTGTGATTTACCTCGTCTGTTTAGAGGTCTGTGAGTATCATTTTACTTCTGGTCATATCAATTGTCAGATTGGTTCAAGAAATTAAATGGACAGCTAGCGTCAGATCAGATGGGTATCAGATATAGTCAGTCTTCTGAGGTTGTCCGTTGAGACATATATCTGCTGAAAGAAGGCTCTGTTGATATTTGGTCAGAATTGTCTAAAGGTATTAGCTGAACTTCTTGAAAGAAGATTGGAGATTAATTGAAGAGCAATCCACCAAATTTGCCAATAAAAGTCATAAATCTTCAGGGGAAAAGAACAACGAAGACATACTTCTGCAAAATGCAACTGCGAATCAAAGCACTCACACACTCTCTCTCCCCCCCCTCCATCCAAGAAAGTTCTCAAGTGCGAATCAAGAATCTGTTCATCAAGAACATCATGTTAAAGAAGATGATTGCTGCATATCTTTGATCTCTGTGAGTTTATTTTTATAATCGATTGTGATTGAAGGATCCTGAGGGAATTGGTAGTTATAAGATCTGTTGAAATCTGATTATATGTAAAGATAGTGATCTAGTGGATTCCATTCCTGTTATCACACTGCTAACGAGAGGAAGAGTGGATTAAGTTCAAATCAATAATTTAACACTTATTTGAGTCTGAATCATTATAAATTGTGTGTTCTCCCTTTCTTGTTTTCTCATGTGTTCAATCTGTTAGATATTGATCTGATCATCCGTCAGGATCACGATCTTGTTTATCAATATCTTGATTAGATCACTATTCAATCATCAGTCTATTAGATTAGTTAGTAGTTTCTTGATAGTCTATTAGATCATTCATCTGTCTGTTAGAACTGGTTGTTAAAATCTTGATTAGGTGTTCATATGTTCTTTATTTGATTATGAGAATTTGATCAGATCAGGTTAGGTTTGTTTGATTAGATTCTTATTTATGGTGTGCTTAGATTTTTAAGTATAGAATTTTGACTTGAACAACCTATTCAATGCCCCTCTAGTCTGTTCTTGTTTACAATCACATACTTTCACTTTCCTTCCTATCATTACAAGGGGCATTTTCGTACAAAATCATAACGTCAATGAATTCCTTAATAATTATGTCAAGCCAATTTTTTATAATTTTTCTGAACAGAGGGAGTATATCATTATCTACCTTATAGAAGACTAACACTATCAAGGACTTAAAATATTGAAAGTAGGGATATTGTTACAGCTATAAAACGGATCGTCTATTGTTGTACCCCCAACAGCATGGTGTTGTGACCTGACCAGAATTTCTGATAGAAAGGAAATGGTTTTTCAAAACCAAATATTGTGTAAAAAAAAAAAAATACACACCAAGGCTTCCGCCTTCCATTACTTTATTACTGTTGAAATACAAAACAAAGGAGATTGCTTATCCTTGTACGAGTCTTCTCATTATATAGGAGATTACATCCATGCGGTAAACAACATATCTATGGCTAATATTTATTGCATGGAATGTTTTTTCTCTTTTACCTAGTTTTGATGTAGAACTCCTCCTTATTTAATTTATACAAAACGTGGTTGCATTCAAACACAACCCCTGAAACTCGTTTTGTCATCCTAGGTTTGGTCTTGAGCTTCTCGAATAGATTATTCTTTCATGGTTTGGTGAAATATCTACAACTTGCTCCTCTGTTCAGCAATAGAAAGGCTTCACTTGCCTTTTCTTTACTTGATCACTTAGAAAATGAAACCAAGTTTCAGTATGCTTGTTTTTCCATGTGCCACTAGATTCTTGGCAAGCTCAATTGCTGACTTGTTATTGATATACAAGATAGTTAACTCTGTTTATCGTTGATTCAACTCCGTCATTAAATTTTTGAGCGATATCGCTTGACATGAACAACTTGCAGCAACGATGTATTTAGCTCCACAGGTAGACAAGGTAGCCGTCGATTACTTCTTCGATGACCAAGAGAATGCCATTGAGACAAAGTGAAAAACATAACTAGATGTACTCTTTCTTTTATCAAGATTACCTTAAAAGTCAATTTCGTTGTAAGAAATCAATCTTGGATCCTCTGTCTGCGTATAAGGAAGACCTTCCTTGATGTTTCCCTGGAAGTATCTTAGAATTCCCTTCGCTGCCTTGAAATGATCTTGTTTCGGCTCCTTCATGTGTCTACTCACTAGCCAATTGCAAACATTATGTTAGACATTGTGATCGTCAGATATCGTAGACTCCCAATTAGGTTCTTGAACAATGTGAAATCTACATGATGTTCCAACAAGTCATGACAAAGCTTTAATGTAGTCTTAGCAGGAGAACAAATAGCATTACAGCTATCCATGTTGAACTTCTCTTGTATCCAAACATCATACTTCTTTTGACAAATAAAAATCTCTTCTTCTGATTGCTTCACCTCCACACCTAACAAGTAGGACATCTCTCATATGTTTGTTATCTCAAACCCCTTCACCAGGCCTTCTTGAAGTCTTCAAACATCCTTGGATTATATCGTGTGAAGATCATATGATCGACATTGAGGCAAATGATCATAATATCTTTATCGCTCTTCTTGGTATATAAAGAGTGCTCATGGGGACTCTTCTAAAAACCATTATCTTTGAAGTACGCATCGATCCACATATTTCATGTCATATGCGCTTGCTTCAACCCATACAACACATTCTTTAATCTGTACACCATGTCTTCTTTGCCCCTCTTCTTTAACCTATATCCATTAGTCAAGTGGAGTTAGTTCAGTGGTAAACCGCTCCCCTCCTAATCACGAGGCCAGGAGTTTGACTCCTGAGGACATAAGAAAACAACCTCTCTGTGTAAAAATAGGGGTAAGATTTGTGTACATCATACTATCTTATAGAGATGTCCTCCCCACATCATGCACTTGACGGGATTATATGGATACGTTTCTTTTTATGGAACGATATAGACGAGTGTGATGTTCAATGTACTCGAACTGCTCTGGCGATCTCCATCTCTACGAACTGCTTAACCACTCTTCTCCTATCCAATCAGCCATCGGCAATCGTTCACCACCATCGTTCAGCGCACAACGCCACCCGTCCACCCTCCGCTCACTCACCACTCGTCCACTACCAACACCATTCACATAGCACACTCTCCGTACATCGTTCGACCACCCACCATGTACCATTCCACCAGCCACCTCTCATCGTCTATTGCCATCGCACACCCTCCGCACAAACATCCCACATCCTCCTCCGCACGCCTTCTGCACATAAGTCGCACACCCTCTGCACCTCGCACATCGCACACCCTATCGTCTACCACTGCACACCATACACTGCCATCGCCTACCGCCCCTCGCCCACCCTCCAATTACCACCACCCACATTATCCACATTGTTCCCATGGCCACAACCTAACGGCTGTCATCTATCATTCGATGGCAATCATCGTCCTCTACATCCGCTTGATTTTATATTTTTTTTGAGTTTTTTTTTGTGTTTCTTTTTTTTTTTTTTGGGTTAAATAGGTATGATTTTTGTACTAAATTGAAGTGTAAGGACAAGCGAAGTAAGTCAACAACAGTGTAGATCGATAAGCGGTCACTGTGGTAAGCAACGGTGACAATGTTATTACAATTAATATCAAATTTTGCTTATTAATATTTTTTACGATGATTTAGCCAGTAGTGATATTAAATTGGACACTAGTTTATTGTGGCTTCTTCACATTCGATTACGCCTATATTGACATGTCGAGTTAGTGATGGTAGGGTCAGAGGGGGTAGTGTTAGGGATGGTAGGATAAATAGAGATGGTAGTTCTTTCTCATTACGTACGTTTTAGTAGTTAGAACATTGGCATATTGACGAGAAAATCTCTGGAGCTGGTTGAGATATTACGGAAGGGTACGATAGCTATAGCATGTCTTCAAGAAACTAAGTGGGTAGGAAATAAAGGTAAGGTTGTGAATGGTTATAAATTATGGTATGTAGGACAAGTGAAAGACGAAAATGGAGTGGGTATTATGGTAGATGAGTCACTTAGAGATCAAGGGATTGAGGTTCGAAGGCTTAATGACACATAAAGTAATCTATTTGTGTCTTTGTAGACCGACTAGCAAAAGTTGCTAAATGATTTTCTGACTTGTAAAAGAGAGAATTCACTATCACCATGTTATAGGCCATGGAGAAATCCAACAAAGATACTCCTCCTTTTTACGCTCCCCATAGCCAAATCCTCCGTGTATTATATCATAACCCTATGTCCGTCTACCAATATGTCCATTATAATCACCACCAATAACCACTCAATGGTTGGGAACTCTCTAACCACTTGGTCGAGATTGTCCCAAAACTCTCGTTTCACTTCATCACTCGCTCCCACTTACGGAGCATAAGCACTCACTATATTCCAAGTTTCAACTCCCAAAAGCAATTTGAGAGCCATGACCATAGAAGAATTGATAGAGTTAGATGTAGGGATTGAAAAGTCATCCCAAGTGATTGTCTAATGATATAACATAAATTATTAGTGTTGGAATTATGTCTTCATAATGAAGGCAAGGTGAAGAAGGCGTGTCGTTATGTTAGGACGAAGTGGAAGGATCTCGTTGGAGAGAATGTTAGTAATATGCAATCCCTCAAGATGTATAGAAATCGATGAACAAAACTTTTGAGTGAGACATGTCGATGATTAGTTTCTTAGGTTGACAATTAGGCTAGTGAGTTGCAGTCTCGGGAAGCATGTAGCAGAGCAGTAGATCACAGTTAGAGGGCCAATGTGGATCACCTGGATGCAGACTGCTACAAAGGGTTCTAGGTAAGCTACTGGGGCAGACATAGACAACAAAAGACCATAAATACTTCAGGATCTAGGATCGAAATCTGTGGATCATGGCCAGGACAGAAATATAGCAGACTGGGTGTAGTAAAGCTGGTTTACAGTAAACGTTGAAGCACAATAAACTGGGTATAGTAGAGTTGATGAATAATTGGATAAGGATTAGAGAAACGGTCATATAGAAGATTTGTGGTTTGAAACTCAATATGATGTTGAAGACTGTTGTGAGGAAGCCTATCATCATCACTAAGGATTCACATAGGGGATGAATAGACAGCTGTCAATGTTGAAACAGTATAATCCCGGGTTCTAATTCCCTGAGCCCTATAAAAGGGGATTGCTCAAGCTCAGAGAAGGTTGACGACGATTTTGAGATTTATGGGCAAGCAAAAACTCTCAAAGTGATTGACAAGCATTCTCAGTTCTGCGTTTGAAGATCGAAGAAAGAAAGCTCACTAGTCTGCATCAAGAACAACATCTACACCAGAGTCTTTTGAAGAAGATTGGTGCAACGATGTAGGTTCTTGCCCTAACAAGTAGTTTACTTGTAAGGAATTTCTTTGTGAGCCATAAACAAAGAGATTGTGAACTCCCACTTGGCTTGGCTACACTGGTCACCAAGGGAAGACTGGACTAAGCCTTCGTTTGTCATTTGACAATAATTGTCTGAGCCAGTATAAATTGTTGTGTCCTTTACTGCACTTCATTTTATATCTTAAAACTGCTAAAATTCAACCTTGGATACAAGAAAGACAATTTCAAAAAACTTAAGTCTCGACTGCAGACTGTTTCCGCTAGTCAGCAGAAGGCAAAGTGCATACTAGTCAAGACCAGACTGTACCAAACTGTTAAGAAATTTTTAAATAGCTTATTCACCCCCCTCTTGGATATTAATTGTAAACTCTGAGATTTAATGAATTTCAGAGAGGGAAAGTAGACACCACCTTATGCCTTAAGAAACACAAAGATCATGTACTCTTAGTGCAAATATATGTTGGTGATATTATCTTTAGATGCACTAAATATAAACTATGTGACAAGTTTGCTGCACTAATGAAATCAAAATTTCAAATGATTTTAATGGGAGAGTTAGGACTTCAAGTACAACAATTGGAAAGTGAAATATTCATAAACCAAACTAAATACCTAAGAAATATTATGAAGAAGTTTGGTTTAAATAATGCAAGTTACATGAAAACACCTATGAGCTCTAATGAAAAGATAGATAAAGATGAGAATGGTAAACCAATTAACCAAACCCTGTATAGAGGAATTATAAGGTCACTATTATATATGATGTCTAGCAAACCAGACATCTTCTACTCTGTTTGTGTTTTTGCTAGATATCAATCTGATCCCAAAGAATCCCATTATATTGCAGTTAAGAGGATCCTGAGGTATCTCAATAGAACTCCTGATCTGGTATATGCTATCCCAGGGAATCAGATTTTACACTAATAGGTTATCCAGATGTAGACTTTATAGGATGTACAGTTGGCAGAAAAAGCACAAGTGGAACATGTCGATTTTTTGGATGCAAGACTTGTATCATGGTATAGCAAGAAGCAGACGACAGTCTCAAACTCTACTGCATAGGCTGAGTATGTTGCAGTAGGGAGCTATGCTGCACAGATCTTGTGGATGAAATCATAACTTGCAGACTATGGATTTCAGTTTTCAAAAGCATTAATACTTTGTGACAACATGTCTGCAATGGCAATTTAAAAAAATCTTACAAGAACCAAGCACATTGATGTCAGATATCATTTTATCAGGGATCATGTGCAAAAAGATCACATTAAGTTGGAATATATATCTACAGAAAAATAAATTCCAGACATTTGTACAAAGCCTCTTGATGAGAGCAAATGTATCCAATTCAGGGGTGAATTGGATATGATCGATTTAAATGAATAAGGTAAAAAAATGCTTTATTGCTCTATTATTCTACTGCATAGTGAGATACAGACTGGAATTCAAACCCCATACTGCATTTCTATTTTTGGAAGCAGACAACCATTACAGTTATCTTTACCATGATTTTCGTAACGGTCAGAACGTGACTATTTTCACGAAAAAATATGCAACGATTACTTTTTCACGATCTACAACAACAACTTTTGAGACTTACAAATACTAGAGTGTTTAGAGACCTTAATACTCATTATTCTCTCTCCCACTCTCTCTAAGCACTCAAGCTCTCAAACCTCTTTATTGTAAAGCCCTAACTCTCAATTCTCACTCCCTCTTTATTTCAAACTCCGAGTCTTTGATCAAATCACTTTAAAATGACCAAAACACATTCTAATTCTCCATCATCCTTTGAAAGGACCCAAATTCAAGTAAATCCTTCGAAGAAAGGGGATAAGGAGACCAAGAAGGTTGAATTGTAGACGAGAGTCATTCTGGATTTTGAATCCCGTACGGACGAATTTGATGAGGTCAAGGAGATAGCTGAGTTGATTCAGGAAGTAGGACAAAGGTACCTCTTCCAAACAACGAGCCGAATCTACGAAGAGGAGGTCATAGACTTCATTGAAAGAGCTTAGGTTGCAGATGATTTCTGGAAGATCATATACATCGACCAAGAATATTGGGATCTCCATTACTTTAGTAGACTTTGAGTAACTCGTCAAAGTGTCGAGTGAAGGATCCAGAATCATACCACAGTTAGTAGTCAGTGATGGGAGATTGGCTATGCTCATTGAAAAACACAAGGATGCTAACATCCAAACCATGAAGAAGCTCCTCTCCAAATCTCACAAACTGCTTGCGAATGTGATCAAGAAAGTAATCATGTCCAGAGAATTGGCCAAGGACCAAATCATTATCGATCAACAGGAGATCATGTGTGCTATTTTCACAAAGCACAAGCCTAACTAGGCTAAACTGCTAATATACCAACTGGAAAAAGTAGTCGAGGCAAGATAGATGCTATATGGAAGGGTGCCGAGCATCATCCTGAAGGTCAAGCTGAAGTTGTCAGATAAGAAAGAAAAGGCTTGGATTGCAGCCAAGCACATAAACATTAAGAAGATTAGCAAGCAGCTAATGGGTTTTGTCAAGAAAGGGAAGGCTAAGCGGACGACCTCAATAGCATTTGATCAACCCTTGAAGGAGGCTGTAGGCAAGGCTAAGGAGACGAAGGCCAAATCCTCCTCAATGGCTTCAACTGCAAAGGCAACCATCAAATCTTCTATAGGCAAGAAGGCTTCAGTGATCAAAATGAAGCAGCAAGCAAAGAAACAAGCTCCAGCATGGCCCCCAAGGACAACTAGGAGGAAACTAATTATGCAAACCTCAGAGGAAACCGAGGAAGCCTCATCAACGGCCCCAGCTGAGAAGGAGCCAATCCAAGAAAAAGAAGTCATGCAACCTATTCAGACAATGATAGCAGCAGAAGAAATAGATGTAGACCAACTTGAGCAAAGGTCTACACCAGGAGGTAAAGGGAAAGAGCCCTCAACTAAACCAGATCCAATTGTCACTATTCTAGTACGCACACTAGAACCAACTCTCTCGACCGCACCCCTAATTTTGAACATTAGAGAGGAAAATGGAGAAATGTCGAAACAACCACATCTTGAAGATAGAGACAGCTGTGCTGCACAATTCAAATTTAGCAGCAGAAGTCATCAGGGAGGGAAGGAATGAAAATATGATCTCACTTACCACACAAACTACAAAAGTGAGGGACGAGATAAGGAAAGGTCCTCAAGTAAAGTTCAAAAAGGAGATGATTGCCAAAGGCTTCAAAAGGAAACAGATAGAGGCAATGGAAGCTGAAATTAGAAGGGAAGCAGCCAAAGTAGTTGAGGCTGCACAAAAGGCTCAGAAAGCCAAAGTAGCAACGACAACCAAAGGCTCAGAAAGCCAAAGCAGCATTACCCTCTGTTGTGTCAAACCCATGATGTATAGAAATTGAGTGATAGGCAAACAATAGTCTTAAAATGTCCCAGTATATACCAAGACTGAGACTCGTCTGCTTGGAAAATGAGCCTGCAATGGGTTCACAGTAAGGCTGGTTTAGATAGAATTGCAGCAAGGCTGGTTCAGAGAGGAACGCAGTAAGACTAGTTCAAATGAATGCAGTAAGACTGGCAACATTGAGGTTATGAGTAAAGGGACATAAGACTTGGGCATTTGGGCTTCTGTAGTAAGGAATGATTTATCCTGGATTGCTTCTGGTTGAAAAGGATTACTGCAGTATGGCTGAGAGACAGTAAGGCCAAGAACAACAGAGGGGTCCAGATGAATAAAAGAATAACGTAGGATTCTTTACAGAATTCAGCGTCCTTTCAGTGTCAGGAAAAGGAGTCACGAGTTTGACTAGATGGTTCCAGGGTGGCATGAAAACGATGTTTTAGGGAAAGGAAAACTTCAACAATGGCTATAATTTTGGGATTGCCAATAAATAGAGAAGGTGATGCCCAAGATTAGTAACCTTTGAAGCTTGCGAATCTCCATTGCTCTTAACAGAATACTTGTGCAGTAAGGTTCCCAGTGAAGAGAAGTGAAAAGTTGATTGCTCAAGATCTGAACCAGCAATCTAAAACCATTGTTTGAATAGCGCTAGTGTTCAATAAATAAGATCAAGAAGCTATTTCAAGTCCTGTAGAGGAGAAGAAAAGTTCTTGAGTTTTGGTTTGTATTGTCATTTACATAGTGTAAAGTGACAGGTTGATTATGAGCCAAAAACAATCACACTTAGTGCTATCCTCTTGCTTTATCACATTGATAATCAAGGGAAGACCGGAGTAAGGATATAACCGTATTTTAACTATATTGCCTAACCAGTATAAAAACCTTTGTGTTTTTAAATAACTGCTTTAAATACATATAACCCTTCTGATAATAAGCTTTGACTTAGAACAAAACCAAAAGAAATCAACTTTATTACAGTAAGGCCCCGTATTACTGCAGTAACCTATGAACAACTCTACTATCAATCTACTTTTGACTAGATCGTAAGTTTCGAAAAAGAGAGGCTATTCACCCCTCCTCCAGTCTCACAGCAAGCTATATTGGGACTTTCAATTGGTATCAAAGTCAACCTTTCTAGGCTTAACAGCTTTTGGAAAGAAACTCTACTTTATTTAGCTGATAAAGAAGTTACTTATCTGAGTTTTAGGAATACCAGGTACTAGCAAAGTCTTCATTCCATATGACGCTCATCCCCCTCTGTTCAAGGATTATATGTTCAATCATTGGAAGGCCAAAATGATGTTTCATTTTGACTAAGCTGATGAACGAATTAAAAAAAAAAACCGTCCTTGAAGGGAGATCAATCCCTCTGGGCGATCCAAATGATAGAGGAAAACATGTTCCCAAAGAGGAAAAAGATTTCTCTGAGGAGGATAAGGAACTCATTCAAGTTTGAGCCTTAGGGATTAATGTAAAATCCCTAGGTAGTAACATGCTTGAACTAGTCATACATTGCAAATCAGCAAAGGAGGCATGGCACGCCTTGATTCTAAAAAATGATGGCACGGATGAAATCCGTGAGAACAAGTTGAATCTTCAAGTTCAGCAATATGAGCTCATAAAGATGCATGATAATGAGACTTTAACAGAGTTCTTTGACAGATTTAACATTCTTGTCAATACTCTGAGGGATCTTGGGGAGAATATTTCTTCTCAAGAGATTAACTTGAAGTTTCTAAGGCGTCTCACCCCTGAGTGGGACACCAAGGTTACTGCCATAAGAAAGTCCAGGAAAATGGACCAATGCAGTAGGGTAAATCCTTCTGCACTATTGAAAGCAGAAGAGCTCACAAGGCATAGCACACAAGACCAAAGGTTTTGTGTCAAAAATGTGGCAAGCAAGGTCGTATGACCTATCACTGCACTACCCCACCCAAGAAATCAACTTGCGTGTGGGTACCTAAGACCAACTAGATAGGATCAAATCTTGGGGACTAATGATCTAATTGAAATATCTTATAGGAGAATTATAATCTAACATGGTATCTAGATATTGGATGCTCAAGGCATATGACTGGATGCAAGGCCTTATCGCCAAACTTCATAGAAGAAGATGGTCCCCAAGTTATCTTTGGTGACAGTAAGGCAGGTAAGACTAAATGATATTGAACCTTTGTTATCGGTTCACTAGTCTTTAAACATGTGGCGTATGTTGAAAGACTTGGTCATAACCAATTGTCCATAAGTCAATTATGTGACAAGGGTTATGATGTGAACTTCAACTAAGGTCTGTGTGAAGTAAAGGATCTCAAATCGAATGAGATTAAGTTGATTGGGAGAATTCAAGGTAATGCTTACATTGTGGATTTCATGTACTTTTCACCCAATGGCACCACTTGCTTCTATATAAATGAAAGAGGAGAGGCGTCATGATTTGCCAATATGGAAAGCAAACAAAGGCAAGCTTTAAAAGCATCAATACTGATCAAACAGTAAGGGTGAGTAAGGGTGCTAGAGCGGCTGTACATAGATCATTTTGGTCTGGTAGACGTTGAAAGTCTAAGTAGGAAGAAATACACATTAGCCCTTGTAGATGATTACTCTAGATACACATGGGTATTCTTCCTACATAAGAAAATTGATACATGTGAGGTGTTAACAAGATATCTTAGATAAATTTCAACCGAAAAGGATCTAGAAGTTGTTGCAATACGAAGTGATCATGGGACTGAGTTTGACCAATATGGTTTTGATTAGTATTACAATGATCATCGAATTAGATATAACTTTTCTACACCAAAACCCCATAACAAAATGGGGTTACAGAAAGAAAAAATAAGACCCTAATAAAAGCTGATAGGACAATACTACATGACTCTAAATTAGCTAAACGTTACTGGGTTGAGGCAGTAAATATAGCATGTTATTTTCTAAATAGATCCCTTGTACACAAATTGTACAACAAGACTCCATATGAGTTGTATAAGGGAAAGACCCCTTCTATAAGTTACTTTCATGTCTTTGGATGTAGATGTTTCATTCATATTAATGAGAAAGTCTACACTGGAAAATTTGGATCAAAAGTAGATGATGAGATCTTTCTAGGATACTCTTTGTTAGTAAAGCTTTTAGAGTGTTAAATCTAAGAATCGACACATTTGTAAAAACTATTCAAGTATCCTTTGATAAGTCTGATTTTGCAGACACACAGGAAAAAAAATAAGGACATGTGAATGCTTTAAAGATTATAGAAGAGCAGCACACAACAAAGAAAACCACAAAAGTTTCTCCTACCGTAGAACCTTAACAGGCTGCAGAAGAGTTACCTGCACTAGAGCCTCAACAAGCTGCAAAAGAGTTACCTGTAGTAGAGTCTTCATAACAAGCTGTGGAAGATGTAAAAAACATAAAAATGGAGACAATGGACAGAAGATCATCCATCCGAGAACATCATAGGTAATGCAGATGATCCAGTAAGGATTAGAAGGACTCTTGTAGAGGAATGCCTTTCCATATGCTTCATCTCAGAGGTAGAGCCTAAGAAGATTGAAGAAGCTCTTAAGGATAGTGACTGGATGAATGCTATGTAAGAAGAACTCAATGAATTCAGAAGGAATGAGGAATGGTATCTAGTTTCTAGACCTAAGAACTATCATGTGATATGATGCAAAGTGGGTTTTTAGGAAAAAAGTGATGAAAATGGAACTATCCTTAGAAATAAAGCTAGACCTGTTGTCAAGGGATATTCACGGGAGGAAGGCATTCATTTTGATGAAACATTTGCCCCTCTAGCAAGACTTGAAGCTATTAGGATGTATCTATCATATGTTGTACATAAGGATTTTAAGGTATATCAAATGGATCTTAAAAGTGCCTTTCTGAATGGAAAATTACATGAGGAAGTATATGTAGATCTAATACCCCAAGAAAATGCTTAAATGGTTGGATAGTACGACCTATACCAACAAGGTGTATCTTCCTTTTCAGTAGCCCATCACTTTAGAACTCCGCAGTTAAGCGTGCTTATCGTGGAGTAATGCTGGAATGGGTGACCTCATGGGATGTTTCCCAGGACGTGTGCGAGTGAGACCAAAGAGCACAGAATGGACTAGTGTTGGTCTGTGGGGACAGTTGTTAGCCTGAAAAGTGTTTCTTGGGGCGTTATAGTAGAACAACCTTCTGGCTTTGTGGATTACAAATATCCTGAGTATGTCTATAGACTTGACAAAGCTCTTCATGGATTAAAATAGGTTCGAAGAGCTTGGTATGAACCTTTATCAAGTTTCCTCATTGATCATGAATTCAGTAGAGGAAAAATAGACATAACTCTCTATATAAAGCACCACAAGGATCACATCTTATTAGTCCAAATATATGTTGATCACATTATATTTGGAAGTACAAATGATAGACTATGTGATAGGTTTGCTAAGTTTATGACATCCAAGTTTCAAATGAGTCTTATGGGAGAATTCAAATACTTATTGGGTCTTCAAGTACAGCAAGGTGACAAAGGTAGTTTCAGAAGCCAATCTAAGTATCGTAAGAATATGATAAAAAAGTTTGGTTTGGAGAATGCCTCAACAATGAAAACCCTAATAAGCTCAACAATTAGAATAGACAAGGCTGAGTCTGGAAAATCAATTGATGAGAAGCTGTATAGAAGCGTCCAATGGATCATTGCTATACGTTACTGCCAGTAGGCCTAATATCCTATACTTTGTGTGTTTATGTGCCAGGTACCAATCCAGTCTAAAGGATTCATACCTTACCGCAGTTAAGAAAATCCTGAGATATCTCAAAGGAACTCCTGACTTAGTGTTATAGTATCCTAAGGAATCTGGGTTAGGGCTAATTGGTTTCTCAGATGCTGACTTTATAGGTTGCAGATTAGATAGAAAAAGCACAACTGGATCATACCAATTTCTTGGCTCGAGATTGGTCTCATGGTTAAGTAAGAAACAGTCAACTATGTCAACCTCTACTGCATAAACCAAATACGTTGTTGCAGCAAGCTGTGTTACACAGATCCCATGGATGAAGTCACAACTTCTTGACTATGGGCTAAGTATCCTTAGAACTCCTATCTATTGTGATAACACTTATGCAATTGCAATATCTGAAAATCCTGTGTTTCACTCTAGGACAAAACACATAGATATAAGATACCATTTAATAAGAGATCATATATAGAAGGGTAATGTTAAATTTGAATTTATTCCTACTGACAATCAAGCTGCTGACATATCGACAAAACCCTTAGATGAGTCTAAATTTGTTTATTTTGGAGGAGAATTAGGTATGTTAGACTTGAATGCCTGAAGAAAAAAACTTATTCCTGAATTTGCATGATTTTGTGAACAAAGGCATTAAGCTACTGCAAAAGGTTCATACCTTAGTGCAATAATGCTTAGACAATCACCTTACTGTAGTAATGTTTAAACCCTATTGCAATAAGATACATGGAACAAGTGTACTGAATGGTTTCATAATAGTTATGTTATTTCCCGATAATGGCAAATTTATGGACATATCACTTCCTGCCATTTCACCTCCCAATACAAGTTATAATATTTTCATATAAATAGGAACCTATGATATTTACCACTCTTCACAATTATCATACTGCAAACACATTCTCACTCTGAAATTTTCCCAACTCTCCTAACTCTTGCTATGTCATCTGAATCATCTAGAACCAAGTTTCAACTTGTCAGATTTCTAATCACCTAACCTTGCTGGTGACGATATCAAGGAAATCATCAGCCTTTTCTCCTTCGCAGGATTGGACTTCATTTTGGGACACAAAGGACTACTGTCTGCTTCCAAAGTCATGGGCGAAACAGAAGATAATGATGAAGGAGATCAAAAACTTGGAAGGCCAAGTTAGACTCACGACTGGATCAATGATCTACCAAATATCTGGAGCAAAGGAAACATGTTCGACATACAACATTCTGTACTTTCTTTAATCTTCATATTACCCCACAAGCTATCCTATGCCGAATGGAATTATATGAATAGACCAAGTTCAAGTGCTAAATATGGAGATCCTGTCACATACCTAAAGCTGCTGTCGAGAATGGATCTTACAGATGCATAATGCTCATGATGAGAAATTTGATGGCAGTGATGATCAACTGGGAGAACTTGGCATAAACTCTGATGTTTAGGGCATTCATTTAATGATTAAGCAGAAAGACGCATGCTGGAGGGCTGAATAACAAGCCACGATTCTTAAAGAAGCAGATCCAGTATGCTATAAAAACAACATGTTTGTGACCTCAGAGTTTCTATTTGGAAGGTTATATACGAATGCAGGAAGGAACACATTGATAATCTGCATACATCATCACTGCAAAAAGGTTCAAACAATATTGCACCCTCTAAGGGGGTGGGTCTCCTGCACATAATCCTTTCATTGATGAGAACAAACAGGGGGAGAGTCCAACAGCAAGTGCTAAGGGGGAGAAATGAAGATAACCCCACTGCTCCAGAGAGACAAAAGTAGGAGAGTACTACGCTAAAATAAATGCATGTATTTTTTTTTCTGTTTTCAAGAGATGTTGAAAGTATATTGAATGGAATTGATGAATCAAAGAATTACTAACACTTGAGATGAAGTGTTTTAATAGTCTAGAGGTACTCTGTCAGATGACGCATATCAGACAGTAAGCATCACAACAGTGAAAGCTCTAGATAGAACAGTTGTCTTGGGTTAGATGAGTCTTCAGTAGAAGATCCGGACAGAACTATTGTTCTATTACGGATAAGTCTTTTGGGTTTCGTGGTTATCGTGTCTGATTCAATGGGTCTGTACGTATCAATTCAGTTAAAATTAGATCATTTGCTAGATTGGTTCGAAAAGGTCTACTGACTGCAAGCTTCAGATCCAATAAGGTAGTCTTCTGGAATGCATCTGGTGAAGGAAGACTCTGTTGACTTTTGGTCAAGATGCGTTATTGGACTTCTTGAAAGAGAATTGGGGATTGATTGGAGTGCGATTCTCAAGCCTTGTCTATATAAGGCGTAAGTCTACAGAGGGAACGAGATGAAAAAAAATCACTTATGAATACACATCTTCGAATCAAAGCACTCAAAGTTCTCTCTCTCTCTCCTCACCAAGAAAACTCTCAGCTTTTCATCAAGAATCATTTTTCTCGGGAACAACATGGTGAAGATGTTGACTGATGCAAGTCTTTATCTCTGTGAGTGTATTCCTTTTGACAATCTGTTGAGATTGTTTGGTGGAGTCTGCGAGGATCGATTGTCGTTAGATTTGTTGAAATTTGGTTACGTGTCAAGGTTGTTGAGTGATCCTAAAAGCTCAATCTGTTGAGCTGTGATCCGACGAGATCTAGTGGATTCTCTTCTTAGTTAGTATATTACTAACAAGAGGAAGAGTTGTTGATTTGCAGAGGATACCCGGG
>JAOVYX010011215.1:0-33340 GCA_035668315.1 Drosera spatulata
TTCCCGGAATGGAGCAGTTATCATCCAATGATCCAATCAATTTTTGGAAAAAGTGGGACGTCCACTTGTAGTCACGCATTTTTTCAATGTCACCCACGAAATTACAGTAGCTCCAATTCAACGAAGGCTTGGACGTGCTCACAAACAGTGTATTCAACATATAGAGCACCAGCAGTCGTGCTGTGTCCTCATAATCTGACACTTCTATTTTTTGTGAAACTTCAATCAAAATCTCTTTGATTTTCCTTGTTGTCAATTCCCTTTGTGGTCTGCTTTTCGTTTTTCGATCCTTAAAATGTCTGTCCAGGAATTCAGACTCATTTATTGTTTCCATCAACCTACCATGATCTATGTCAATATTGCCATCAACTATTCCAAAAATCAGTTTCATGTCCATTTCGTTGATCGTGCATATATGGTTGCCTAAGGTGAAGGATCTTTCCATTCTGTTCTAGCCTGCCACAATTTGATGTATGCAAAGCTCGCTTTCCCTCGAATTCCCAATCGTCGCCCTTTTTTCAAGAATCGCCTTTGTGAGATTCCAAAAGGGGGTCTTTATGAAATACAATCTGTGTTGATCCGTAACTGTAATTCCCTCTTTTGGAAATGTGAGAATTTTCCCTAAGGCTCCACTCATGTGATTTCATGTATTTTAGTCCTATTTTTTCATGTCTATGTGTTTTAGAACTTAATTTAGACTAGCTTGGGGATGTGTGTCAATTTATGTATTTCATTTTCAGTCTAAGTTCAGTCTGTTGTGTCATTTACATTCCTATCTCGAGTCAGTTAGTTTGTTTGAGTTTGTTATTTCCCTATTTCTAATGTTTGAGTCGAAGTATGAAACTCGTTTCATATATCATATTCACATCAGATTCATATTATTGTATTCAGTTTTCCTTATAAAATTTAATTAATTCGAGAATCTTAATTTTTATTAAGGAAATTTCCTTATATTTAGTTAAAATACGAAAATTAATAAAAAAAATTCAGATTAATTAATTAAAACCCAATAGAAAATTGGAAGGAAAATATTTAAAAAGAAAAAAAGCATCATTACTAAAAATCTGTTAAGGAAAAAATCATTAGAATTAAACTAAAAATAATCAAATCAATTCACATTTATCAGAAATTTAAATTCATAAAATCAAAGTTTAAGAATTTTAGGACACACAAGAAACTAAAACAATAGTACAAACCAATAAACCAACTTTAATTCAATCAATGAAGGAGAATAGCTAATTTTTTATTAAGGTTCGTTGCCACAATAGATACCTACTCATCATATATTTTATTAATGGAAAAATGGAATTCCGATGGTAGTATTTTATTTCTTCCATGTATCTATGCTTTTATGTGCATGCTTTATTCTTCTTGTAACCACTTTCCTAATTATTTATTTCATATTGTGTGTGTGAGAGAGTGGCTCATTAATATTAGTTTCAAATGCGAGGTTTGTTTAGACGGGAATGTCATCGCAACACCAAAATCCTGATGTTCTATAACAAGGACGGGAAATTCATGTGGATAGAGTACAACGTTGGATGGAAGAAGAATATGAGGACCGTGTTGTAAACCTTGCACATCCATAGCCTCCACCACCTCCGTGTAGTTCTCAATTCAAAGCTACAACAAATAGTAGAGGAGTAACAGAACCTTAAGGAGGCACTTGAACGAATTGAACAACAAGTTGAGTGGCAAAATTACACAATCGGTGTTATTAAACAACAATTGGAGTTTCAAGCTGGACCGGTAGATGATACGGTGAGGGCGATTTATAAGTGGCTTGTGTCCCAAGGACATTTTCCTCCCCGTTCTTGAACTTAATAGGTATATCTTGTCCTTTGTGCTTCACTCTTATTTACATTGAGGATAGTGTATAGTTCTACCTTGGAGAGGGATTAATTAGCATAGTTTGTTATTTTCGTTAATTTTCTGGAAAAAAAACTTAAAAAAATATTGTCCTTAGTAAAAAAAAATTCGGAAAAATAATAAAAATTAGAAAATGTGTGTTTTGTTTTGAAATCATGGCTTGAGCAAAGGAAAAAGATGATTTATGCCTTGATAATGGTTACACTAATGCATGTAGGTTAAATATCATTTTTAAGGAAGTCATGAATCTTTTCTAACACTATTCTATTACCTTCCTACGATATGACCCTTTTATGTGTAGATAGCGCTTTATTGGTGACTCGTACCGTAAAGGGACATTAAAAAAAAAAAAAAGTAAAACACTCCAGGTTCCCCTATTATGCCATCATATCACTTATCCACCGATTATAGGGGGCATGATGTGAGTTTTTGAAAAACAATTATGTTTTTGTTTATAAAGTACCCGTTTTCCATGGTGACTCTTATGCTATTTTTATTTATTTAGAATGTTCTAGACCTACTCATCAAAAAAGAACAAAAAAAAAAAGGAAAAGAAAAAAATTGCCAAAGGAATTTAAAACAAGCAATGAGCTTCAAAAATACTATGTCCCTTACCTCGGTAATCAAAATTACCATCTAGGGATAAAGGGGGGGATGTGGTATTCAATAAGATGAGCTTAAAAAGAAGAAAAGATACATATCCAGTATGAAATCTAGACCTCCTTTGAGACCTTAGTGGCTTTGGGAATAACCCACGTCGGACGCTTTTCTGATCTTAAGGAAGTAACGGGGAGGAATAATGAATTTTGAAAATGAATTTTTGAAAATGGTTTGTCTTTCTACATCTCGAGAATATCTACTAGGTATGAAGGACCATGAGTGGGGATGATTTGAGGCGTAGTTTATGTGGCGTAAATAGAGATAAAGCGCGACTTTGTAATGAATGTTCCTTCAACATGTGTTTAGTGTTATTAATTTTTGGTATTCTGGTTACGTTAATGCTCAAGCTACGGGAGTTTTATGTCTCGTTTTTTTTTTTTTTTTTTTTTTTTTTTTTTTTTTTTTTTTTTTTGAGTTTCAATCTGAATCTTTGTTTTTTTTTTTTTTTTTTTAGCTTTGCTTAGGGACAAGCAAAGGTTTAGATTGGGGAAGTTTGATGTGTGTGCAAACACATATAATTTGTTGATGTAAACTTAGTGGTTTGTTGTGTTTGAGTCCTTTATATTGTGTTTCAGTTTAGTTTGCGTCTTTGGACTTGCATACTGTTGTTTCTTTGTTTTCGTGGCAGATTTGATCATGCGAAGGCGTGAATGAGTTATTGAGTTGATTATGGATGGTCATTACAAAGGATGATGTGAAGATAAAGCTTTGATCAAAGCTTTTGAGTTGTTTGTCAGTCTTTCAGGGATTCCTACCACGATGAAGCGTTTGCAATATGACCTTTCAGCTAACGCAAATGGTTTTCATAGAAGACACTTGGAGTAAGAGAAGTATTTTCTGGGACTTGCCGTACTGGAGCAAACTTCTCATCCGTCATAATCTTGATGTGATGCATAAAGAGAAGAACGTCTTCGACAACGTGTTCAATATAGTGATGGATGTTGTCGGGAAGACGAAAGACAATATCATCTCAAGGAAAGATTTGGAACTCTACTTTAAGAGGCCTCAATTTCACGTGGTCAGAAGCGTTGGAAATTCTGATAAGCCACAGTTATTGATGCCTCGTGCTCCTTTCGTTCTGAAGAAGAAATAGAGGAAGTTATGTGTGAGTGGGTGAAGGGCCTGCAGTTTTCAGATGGTTATGCTTCCAACCTACGTCGTTGCGTTCGAGAGCCTGAGTGGTAGTAAAGAGGCATGAAAAGCCATGACTGTCATGTGTTCATGCAACGGTTGATCCCTGTTTCCTTTAGGGAGCTTCTGCCGCCCAATTTTTGGAAAGCGTTGACGGAGCTGAGCCAATTTTTCAGGGACTTGTGTGCAAATTGTATTACTCGCAGTGACATGGACCGGTTGGAGATGTTCATTCCAAAGATAATTTACAAATTAGAGAGTAATTTTTCTCCTAGTTTTTTCAACTCCATGGAACATCTCTCAATCCATTTGCCGTCCGAGGCGAAGATAGTCAGACCTGTACATTACCGGTGGATGTATGTCTTTGAAAGGTAGTGATTTACATTCAGTGTCTTACCATGGATCTTGTTACGCATATGTGAAATTGATCCACTATATGTTTGTAGGTTTTTGTTTCATTTAAAACAAAAGATTGGGAACAAAGCACATGTGGAAGGTTCTGTATATGACGCTTATCTTCTGGAAGAAGCTTGCAACTTCGCAAAGTTGTATTTTCCCTAGAGTGTGGACTCAAAGGCTAATGATCTTCCTCGGTGTGCTAGAAGAGATGGTGATGATGAGGAAGCACCTGATCTCCCAGATGTCTTTCGCAGAAATGGAGGATATGCCCCAATTGAGGTGAAAAAGAAGAAAAATAACAGAGGACAAATGAAGCTCACACTTGAACAACGAGATGTCGAGGCAACTCATAGAAATATTTTGAACAACTGCGAGCTTATTACGCTGTATGAGAGGTATTTAATCCAAGTACAAATCAAATGTGAATATGTAGCGCTAAGAAATACACATCAACAAACTTACCTTTCTTGATGTGTATCCGTCGTATATGATAGGTTATTTGAGGAGGACATGATCAGAAATGGTTCAGTGAACACAGCCGAAGAAGCATGGACTATGGGCCATCATATTTGGTTGGTTTGGCTGAAAAACCAAGTGATGTGGCTCCAAGGCAATGAGATCGTCAAAGCAATAGCTTCTAGACCTGCGCTTTATGTGAACAAGTTCAAACAATATGTGGTGAATGACTTTCTTTTCAATACATACGAACGTGGAAAAGAAAAAGCAACGACGAAATGGGGAGTGTGAATGAAAGAGGATGGCGATCTGGAGTACTACGGGATCCTCATTTATATTGTTAAACTTCAATACATAGCCCCAGATTTAGAAGTCTGGAGATAGTCCTATTCAAATATGAGTGGTTTGATTCTGTATCGGGATTGAGTGTGCATCCTAGCTATAGGATTATGGACATTGATCGCACATCAAGATATAGAGGTCTTTATGATCCTTTTGTCCTCGCCACACAAGCTATCCAGGTCTACTACGCTCCTTATCCAGGGTGTGCACCACGACAATCCAAGTGGTGGGCAGTCTTCAAAACGAAATCAAGATCAACAATTGATGCACCGGAAGCCATGGAAGATGCATATCAAGAAAACTTGACGAAGAATCCACCCATTCTTGAAACTTTGGGGCAAGAAGATTATGAGAATAATGATGATGATGATGATTATGATGATGATGATGATGATGATGATGATGATGATGATGATGATGATGATGATGATGATGACGACGACGACGACGATGACGATGATGATGATGATGATGACATAGACATAGAAGAGGAAGAAGAAGCAGAAGACGAGACAGAAACAGAAGAGGAGGAAGAAGAAGCCGAAGAAGAGGCTACAGATGAAGAGGATGGGGAGAATGATCAGAATGATAACGATGGGGAGGATGACGACGAAGAGGACTAAAGGTTTTCCTAGTGCAAAAGTGTTTCTTAAAATATAAAAACGACATAGGTTTAACACTTGCAAAGTTAATTACATAGCAATTTAGCACAAGCTAAGCGTATTTCGTATTATTTCAGATGTCTTCTTCTTCTGAATCTAGAGGGAGGCATGGAGCCTCACGTAGAGGCTCAGAAACTCGTGGAGGGAGGAGCTAGGATCGATGCGATCCTGGTAATGAGATCACTTCACGGGCAGCAGTCCCAGGGGCATCTCAGTTTAACATCATGGCGTCAGTCCCAGGACTTGATGCCTCGACTCGAGAGTCTAGGGAGGCATCTCAGCCATCTCCACGGGTATCTACCACTGGACCTTCATCTGGAGCTGGTAGTAGACGTTCTCGTGCATCTCAACGGACACATTCAGATCCTAGCAGTCCCCTACATCCTGACACACATGGGTAATTATTTTTTCATGTTTCAATCTTTATGACTTCCTTTCATAGATAATTTATCCAATGTTTCCTAATATCAAAGCGCACATCAAAATAATTTGTAAGTTTCATCATGGTGATGTAACCAGAGGGGCAGTTGCTTCATTCCAGGCTTTCTATGAGGAGCCATGGATGAACTTTAAAGAGGTCCCCACGATTATTCGAGATCGTATGTTTGGGTATTTCTGGGTAAGTGTTTAAGTTTAATTATTCTGATTACTTACCATTCACAGTTTTTTTAGTTCTTCTAATATATATAGTTCATAAGCTATTTTCTCTTTATTGTAGACTTTGTTTTCTTGGGATTCCTCCTTGGACTCCCAAGTACGTGCAGCTTGGGAGGCCAAGTTGGATGCGCGTATGCGGGACTCCGTGTACAGGGCGCGACTGGTTTTTCAGGGCTGCGACGACATTGAAGCATGTCCAGTTCCTTGGATCAGTGCCGATGTTGGTCTACGCCTAATGGAGCGATATGGCATGTCCCCTGAGATCCTAGAGAGATCGAGAATTAACTCAAGGAACCGATCTCAGGGACTTGCTACACACTCCTAGGGCTGTGTGTCCTAGCTGGTTTTTCATCCTAGCTATGTGATTGTGGACATTGATCGCACATCAAGATATAGAGGTCTTTATGATCCTTTTGTCCTTGCCACACAAGCTATCCAAGTCTACTACGCTCCTTATCCAGGGTGTGCACCACGACAATCCAAGTGATGGGCAGTCTTCAAAACGAAATCAAGATCAACAATTGATGCACCAGAAGCCATGGAAGATGCATATCAAGAAGACTTGACGAAGAATCCATCCATTCTTCACGTTGAGGCTCAGAATCTCGTGGAGGGAGGAGCCAGGATCGATGTTCCGATCATGACAATGAGATCACTTTACGGGCAGCAGACCCAGGGTGACATCATGGCGTCAGTCCCCGGACTTGATGCCTCGATTCGAGAGTCAACGGAGGCATCTCAGCCATCTCCACGGGTATCTACCACTGGACAGTCACATGGAGCTGGTAGTAGACATTCTCGTGCATCGCACTGGACACATCCTGATCCTAGTAGCCCCCTACATCCTGACACACATTGGTATAAATTTTTTCATGTTTCTATCTTCGTGACTTCCTTTCACAGATAATATGTTCAATGTTTCCTAATATCAAAGACAATATCAAATAATTTATAGGTTTCATCATGGTGATGTAACCAGAGGGGCAGTTGCTTCATTCCAGGCTTTCTATGAGGAGCCATGGATGAATTTTGGAGAGTTCCCCACGATTATTCAGGATCGTATGTTTGGGTATTTCTGGATATGTGTTTAAGTTTGATTTTTCTAATAATTTAGGGTTTTTAGTCCTTCTAATATATATAGTTCATAAGCTATTTTCTCTTTATTGCAGACTTTGTTTTCTTGGGATTCCTCCTTGGACTCCCAAGTACGTGCAGCTTGGGAGGCCAAGTAGGATGCGCGTATGCGGGACTCCGTGTACAGGGCGCGACTGGTTTTCAGGGCTGCGATGACATTGAAGCATGTCCAGTCCCTTGGATCAGTGGCGATGTTGGTCTACGCCTCATGGAGCGATATGGCATGTCCCCTGAGATCCTAGAGAGATCGAGAATTAACTCAAGGAACCGATCTCAGGGACTTGCTACACACTCCCAGGGCTGTGTGTCCCCCCGGCCATCGCAGAGAGAATGGTAAGTAGGATTATTTAAGTTAAATTATTTGACATCGTGTGTTTTATCAAATATTATCATATTTATTATTTGAAATATTTTTCAAGAGATTGGTTTAAAGAGAAAGGCGACGGAGTTTGAGCTCTTCATGGAGACCCATAAGAAGCCAGGTACTCCGAGCATTGTGGAGGCAATACTAGCGGCGAAGTCCCTAGCTGACATTCTCATGGCCGACAATATTTTTATTTTTATTTTTTTTGCTAACTCGTTAGTATGAAATTCACAGGATTAATTTTTGGAGCGATTCGCTCAACATCCAAAGTCGCAGGCCTATTCGTTACTAGATCCGGAGGCCTCCTAGCAGCAGCTTGCAGCAGCCGCTTCCTAGACATACATCAAGGTCGCAAGGCCACAGAAGGAAAGAGTCTACGGTATTAGGTCGGCTACCAGTCAATTCTACCCGAAGAGCCACCTTTCTACTATCTCCAGGTCATAGTCATAGTCTACTCGTGGCTCAGGAGTATCTTTGGAGGAGCATCAGACGTTGCAACAGCAGGTTCTCACCCAGTAGTAAGCCATGGAACGGATGTAGGCTCAAATTGCTTTCTTGATGAGGCAAATGGGAGCTGACCCCGATTTCACCTGTCAGGCAGAGGCTGGTGCTGATATGCCTAGATTCCCCTCGGGTCCATACGATGATTCCTGCCTTCCGGAACAGCGACATCCCGGCTTAGTCGGCCATTGACATATGAACCGTTGTATTACTTACATGTTTATTGTTGTTTTCTATTCAATATGATTTTGGAATGTAATTTTTAGGGATTTTATTCGTAACATTTTAATCTTTAAACAAGTATTTTAGTGAGTTTTTATAATTATTATTTATTTTTAAAAAATTTACATTCTGCGACGGATTCCATCGTAAAATATTACTAATTTATATAACATGATATTTTATTTTTGCGACGGATTCCGTCACATATTTCATAAACTTTACGACGGAATCCGTTGCAAAAATCATTAAATCCATTCTAAATTACGCTTAATTTTGTGACGGATTTCGTCGCACATTTTATTGAAGCTGTGACGGAATCCGTCGCCTAAAATATATTTATTTTTATTTTTTTTAATTGGTATTAAGATTTTCTGGAATGACTATTTTTGACGGAATTCGTCACAGAATAAATTAATATTAAAAAATAATATTTTACGACGGAGAAAGTCAATCCATCGCATAAAATTTAAAATTGCGACGGATCCGTCGTAAAATATTGGTTTTACGACACCCTTTATTGCGACGGCATGATCCGTCATAGATGCTGTCGTAATTTATCTCTGCAACGAAAATTTTTCTTTCTGCGATGGAATAATTCCATTGCAAAATGATACAATTTTTTGTAGTGGGGGGATCAGTGGTCCTTGTGTCGTAAGGTTGGCCGTGATGGCCTTGGATGCTTCGACTACCAGGTCTTTGGTAGTTGTTTACTCGCGCCTTTCTCTAGGAAAACGCAATTCTATGCAGCATCTGAACTCGCAATATGATTGTGTTCCATGTGGATCGACTCATACTTGGAGGAGTATTTGTCCCTAGGACGGTAAGAGAGAAGGATGGCAACACCGCCTGCACAGAACATGCAGTTGGCTGCGAGCATCAAGTGGTTGTTCCCCTTGTAGAAGTTCTCGGTTAAGGTCCCGTGCTCACCACCAATGCATAGCAATCTTTACAAACCTATGTATCATAACCTCGGTTAAGGTCCCTAGCATGTTTGTTCTTATGATTGATGAAAAATACATCATCTAATACGGCTATACAAAAAATAAAAATACGCCCGTGCACAAAGAAGTAGTACGCCCACTAATACGCTTATGAAAAAAAGTAGTACGCCTACTAGTGCGCCTAGGAAAAAAAAGTAGTATGCTTGGTGAAAAAACATCATCTAGTACGCATATGTAAAAAAAAGTACTATGTCTAGTGAAAAACACATCATGTACATCATCTAGTACGCCTACACACAAAAAAAATAGTATGCCTATGAAAAACAAATCATGTACATCGATCATCTAGTACGTCTGTGTTAAAAAAAATAGTATGCATAGATAAACAAATCATGTACATCGATCATCTAGTACGTCTATGTTAAAAAAAGTAGTATGCATAAAAAAACAAATCACGTACATACGTATGTGTTAAAGAAGTAGTATGCCTAAAGAAGAAAATATCATGTACGTCATCTAATACGCATGTGCAAAAAAAGTAATACACCTAGTGAAAAACACATTTAGTACGTCTGTATAAAAAAAAATAATACATCTGGTGAAAAATATATCAAGTATATCATTTAGTACGCCTGTGAAAAAAAATAGTACGTCTAGTAAAAAACACAGCATGTAAATCATTTTGTTCAGAATTGCATAAGCGTACTACTTGTGGAGCAAGACATACTACTTTATAAATTACATCAGGTTTGTACATGCAAAAATCTACCAAGCTTCTCCTCACCATAATCTTCGACAAAAGTGAATTATGGGTGAAGACAATCCATGTGATGATCGATAATGATGTGTTGAAGGACATATGGACAATTGAAACCCTAGGTGCAATCTAAGATGGTGTTGGCGCAACATCATACACCATGATAAATATCTGCTTTTATCCAATTACATAGGATTAGGTGTCCATGAGCAACATTATATAGATGTTTAGTGGTCGCAGAATAACTTTGAGAGTCTATTGAATATGAGTGAATCGTGTGTTTTTTTCTTCCTTGCACGATTTTATTTCATTTTATATACTTTCATGATAGATATTAAGTAACTAGCATTATGCGTTAGAACTTTACTGTTACCTTTTGTAGGAATGCAAATGGGATTGTCGAGGTGGGTTGTTCGTATTCATTTCGTTTTATTTTTTTTTTATGAATCATGATTGATCCGTTTAGGAATATGATGTCTGTCGGTGTTGTAGATGGATGAAGAGGAAGAGAGACTAAAGGAATCATTTGGGTCACTAAATGTTGGACCGTAGTGGATGCTTGCAGATGGCATTGCTGAAAGGATCAAGCAAGTTGATATTGCAATATGTAGCGGTATTTTTTGTTTTCTGCTTGGTGTAGTTGGGTTTTTGCTGTATGTTTACTTGCTATAGTTGCCATTGAAAATATCAATAGGATGTTTGCAGATGATGATCGATGATGAGCGGTGATCGATGATTGATCAAATACATAGCCACCGCTCGATTAGATATAGTCGATTATGATAGTCGATGATGATGATGACGACGACGAGCGATGATGGAGATGATGATGAATGATGATAGAGATGATGATGGTTCATTATGGAGATGATGATCGGTCATGGAAAAAGGAAAGAAAAAGAAAGGAGTGGGAAATAAGGAAAATGACAAATTAGGGAAGGTTTGATATTTTTTTATTATAGTGATACCTTATGGAATAAAGTTCCCTTGGCGATACCTCCTTGAAAATAAGTTTTAAAAATGATACCATATGAGAATTTTCACAAAAAAAATTGAAAAAATTGCAAACATTATTTACTAAAAAGTGTTACACGACTTTTTAAACTACCATCTAGTGTCTTTTATAATTTTATAAATTATAGTTTCTAACATACCCTTATTCCTAAATGTATTTAATTAAAACTAGGACACTGCGACTGTATTATTGGCAATTTCTCGATTCTTGACTATAATTAAACCAAAAAAAATTGGAGAGTGAAAAGATCGTAGAAAATGCATAAAAAAGGGCAAAATGGGCAGAATCATCCAATGCACTTTTCGTTTATGTTTTAATACCCGTGAATTGTATTGCTGGCTCTGTGCAATGTATTTCATACCGTGCAGTAGCTTAAAACGTAAGTGAAACTTTCATTAGATATTTCGGTGTATTTGTCTTAAAAATTCAATAAAAAAACGAAAAAGGATTTTGTAAAACAAAGTTGGTGATATCTAAGGTAAGGTAATTGTGAAGTAAGCTGGTTGTGTCCCATTCTATTACGGAGTATGTACTATGTGACCATTTTGCGAAACATTTGCTGGACCGCTCAACTGCATAGCTGCCCGTTACATCGGGCTAGAGACGTGAGGTGTCAAAGGCCTAAAAGACTTGCTTGGTGTATCAGAGAAACCCAAGCAGCGGCACCAGATACGGAGCGCGGAGAAGGGAAAGATCGGACATCGAGAACAAGTTCTGCACCATCACAATTCATAGGGATGAGCACAGTGACAAAAATGAGATGAACCAAGGCCAGAGTTCCGGCGATGTTGGTTGCATAGACAGATTGGAAGCTACAACCCTTGCAGACTGACTCAATGAGAGTGATTCATTTTGATCGCCTCGATTTTCGACATAAACTGTAACTGTACATCGGACCAACACAACCAGAAGAGGAGCCCCTCGAAAGCTCAAGCTTATAATAAAAAGTCTAAATATCTGGCAAGTTCCCTCGTATCTATTGTTCAACAATATTGTAGTAGCAGGAGTCGACCTATTTAGTTAGCTTATTGAGCAACTCAAACCAATACGGAGGGAACTTTTATCTTTTACTATCTCTGTCCAATAATGTCTGCATAGCATGTATTTTGAAGTTAAGTTTGTAACGATCTAATATCATTTTTTTCCTAAATTATTACGAAATATTAATGATAAATTAAGTTATGAATTTTAATCTTGTGTAAAAAAATAAATAAATTTCGACATCGTTAAGGATAAGATCGAAACGTACAAAAATTATGGGACGGAAGGAATAACCCGATGTACAAAACACAACGAAATATAAAAAGAATTCATATGTTTTGCTGTTTCAGTACTTGAAGAACTGACATCAGTCGAAATACAAACAGAACTCATTCCTCATACCTATTTGAAGATCTGAAGACCTTTCAAAGCAGCTCAAGTATGGCGAATGACGAAAGAAATTGCACTGAATCCTTCTAGGTTTCTTCTCAGGAGATTTGTATGAGAGGTCAATTAGAAGGAACATCTATTTAATACCCGAGAACAACTGCTCAGATTCCTCCATTTCCATGTCTCTCTGGGTGTCACCGTCATCATAGTCAGCATCAGCAATCACTTCCGACTTTACCATATGAAAATCTTCACCAACAATCTGAACTCCTTTTTTGCTTAATTGTGACAGATAACTCTTACTATCCCAGCAACCAAACTGCTTCAGCAAACTAATCAAAGCATCTTTACCTGACTCATCAGCATCTCTCTTAATTTGCTCCACTAGTGCAACTATGATGGTTGGATTTGGCTTCCACATACTCCTTTGCGACTCAGTGATAAAAGCAGCTTCCTTGAGGCAAGACAGTGCTTCCGATATGTTCCCTTCTTGAACATGACCTTTGGCTACGATATACCATGTGCTTGGATTCGGCTTTCTTCCCATTTCAATGATCTCATAAAAAAGTGTCTTAGCTTTCTCAAACGATCCTTGCTCGATATGCCAGCTCATGAGTCGGTGAGTCAGATCAATATCATGGGGTTGCTTACTTGCCAGCCATTCTTCATAAACCTTCTCTACTTCGCTATCACGAAGCCTAACTAGGGCAGAAATCATAGCTTTGTAACTCCAGGTCGTGACAGTAGGGAAAAGTAACTTGTAAGAACCCCAGACACGATGAACCTCGGCTTTCTCGCCAACACTGGCGTAAAGAGATAGGAGATAGTGATATGGCTTCTTCTCCCTTCTCACAATGCAAGCTTCAAGGCTTTTCAGGCAGCCTTTGGCTTTTTCAAGCTGAACTGCCCTAATATAAACCGAAGCCATGATACTAAAAGTAGTCCAATGTGGAGTAACGGCTGAGTCTGAAGTCATTATTTCAAAGACTTCTTCCATATCCTCGATGGACCCTTGGGCCGCACGGCATGATAGCCACATGTTGTAGACATAAAAGCTGAAATCTAATTTTTTCTGCCTCAATTCTGAAATTAGCGACTCGGCTTTATCGTAATCCTTGTACTTCATGTATAGGCTAATCATCACGGAGTACTGAAGTCCACTGTCAGCAATTCCTAGACTCCTAGCTTTCTCTCTCAGATTTTCTGCTTTGTCTTTCATTTTAGCCGAAACATAAGCGTTCAATAGAGACCCATATATTTTGTTATCCTTTTCAGCATCCGGTATCCTCAAAAAATAATCTTCTGCAGCAGCAACTCCATGCACTTTAGCAATGAGATCCAATTGAATTGCCCTGTCTGCGCTGGTTATACTGTATACATCAGTTTTCTCATACATCCATTCACACACCTGTAGCAAAGATGCAACAGAGCATGAATTAACTATTGCAGGCCGACATAAAAATGAGAAGAGCATGTTTCACAATCAATTCAAGATTACTTCCCACAATATCACTTAAAAGGTGAAGCATGACTGCTAATATGAGTCGAAGTGAGACAAGTATAGAAGAAAACTACCCAGTGGCTTTCTTCTTTGGAATTTCAACAAAGTTACACTTTACCCCCGACTATTAGCTTGTGGCACTTAACTATCCTGTATTAATGAAATATACAAATCACCCCCCACCGTCTAAGGTAGTGTCAGAAAAAGTTAGTGATACCGTAAAAAAAAATGCCTTGGAATGTGTGTTTTCTACCTAGTTTTTGATTCTCCTCCAAAAACAAGATAATTTTGGACAACTTTCCCCCTTAATTTATTCATTCATCTTCTTCTTTCTACCTCACCTCTCATCAACCCCACCCCTTAAATCATTACCACCGTCAACGATCTTCGTCGTCATGTTTCCCTCATCACACTCCACACCATCCCCTATTGAGGCTTGAAAAGAATGCTTGAAAGACGCTTTCTTCTTTCTTCTGATCCCTGTTGAATATATCATATTGTGGGTCTTCTATCCTCAATTCGAACTTTTGATAGAGTTGATTCCATGACATAATATCAGAACAGATGGTGACAAGAAATCATGAGTTTGATTCTTGTCGTCGCTAATTTATTATCATCTATGTGGTATATTATGCAGACCATATACATATATATATATATAGTACTTGGTATGGGTAGAGCCACTGTTGTCTACACTTCATGTCCCTATGGGCTTTTGTGTGAGGAGGAGTATTAAGATATAAATTGTTGGGCCTTCTATCATCCATTCGGATTTTTGATAGAGTTGATTCCTCGACATAGTATCAAAGCAGACCGTGCTATGAGGTTACAAGTTCGATCTCAGCCTCCTTCATTTATTGCCACCTATTATGTGGTTTATTATGTGAATTTGTTTGGCACTTAATATGGGTTGGGTCAATGCGTTTGTTGTACACACTTCCTGCCACAATAAGCTTTCGTGTGAGAGGAGTGTTGAATATGTCATATTGTGGGTTTTCTACCATTAATTCGGATTTTTGATAGAGTTGATTTTTCGATAATCCCAAAATCAAATCCATATCAAGGAAAAAAAATCAACAAAATCAGAGCCCCAAACTCTCAAAAATTCTAAATCCCCAGTTTGATTGTGGGATAGGATGGGCTCAAACCCTCAATCCTTGCCTTGAATCAACCCCTTAAATTATTCACTCTTCCTCCTCTTCTTCTTGATCCTCACCTTGAATCAACCCCTTAAATTATTCTCTCTTCTTCTTCTTTCTTCCTCTCTTTCCATTTCCCTGCAACCCTAAAACTTGAGTTTAGTTCAATCAAAACATTAGAGAGGAACAACGCCCAATTAGGAACAAGAACTACCCAATTTGATTAACACAAACCCAAACAATATAACATCATCCAAGACCATAAACATATCTCCGTAAAAACCCATAAAGGAACAAACTCAATGGCCAACAATTTGAGGTGTCCAGCCATTGTGGTGGAGGTGTGTGCCAACGGTGGTGGTGACTGGTGAGGTGTGAGGCGACAATGGTGTCAAGGTGTACAAGCGACGGTGGTGAGGTTAGCGATTTACGGTCGGTGAGGTGTACAGGTTTGATAATTAAACCTAAGGCAAACAGATGGAGGGGTAAAAAAGTAAATACGTCATATAATTGATTAGTTAATGGAGTTGTAAAAAAACCAATGGCAGGGGGTAATATGTATATCTCAATAATCTAGGAAGGATAAATGTCACAAGCTGAATAATGCAGGAGGGTAAAATGCACTTTTACCTAATGTTTACAAATCAATAATATTATTATCAGTTTAGCTAGAGCTTTTGTTAGAGTTGATGCTTTTACATTATATCATGAATCATGATATCGTGATAATGACAACTAAAGCATGTGTTGCATATATTAACTGCCAGAGGGAGTGCTGCCCAATTCTTGCTAACAAGAACAATATATGGAACCAACCTGATTAATGGGAATCAAATTAACAAGGAAATCATCAAACTAGGAATTCCTAGTATGCCAACAACTAGAATGACCATCGATAGACTTCTACATCGAAAACGCCACAAGCATAGTGAAATAGGCATTGCATGTAGCGGATAGCAGTAGCACATATACAAGTTTTGCTTGTTTTTACATTAACTGAGTGAAAAATGACATAAAAATAAATATTGATTGACAGATAATAGCAATTATTAAATTGAACTGTGCAGTGGTTGAACTAATAGCCTATAATCTACATTGTGCTTGGTTCATAAGAATCAAGCCAAAACGGGCCACGTTATGCAGACACCACAATGACTAACAATTCACTCATATGTTAAAATGTCACAAGCATGCCACATCAACTGATCTAAATACTAAATAAATGGTACACTGCACCCTCATCCATTATAAAGTTCTAAATAGCCAACTTCAGCTCTCAGACATGCCATAAAGAAACAACTTAACTAATGAAGTCTGCAAATCTGTTAGCAGCATTCTGACACACAATAGATTAAAAAGAAAGAATAAATTGATATAGATGACTGATAATTTTGGGGCAAAAATTTTACTATAATATTTTGGTGCAGAGACAAATAACAATACAAATGGCAACTAAACTAATGTAACTGTAATTACAAATGAATAATTTTCGCTCTCATGACCATGAGAAGAGATTAAGCATCAAAGAAAGCTGCTTATGAAAATGCACGGCAGATAACTACAAATAAAAGATTCCACAAGAAGCTCACACTTGATATTTTATGCCATTTACATCCGAAAGAGGGTGGCGAAAAAGAAACAAGAAAGCATTTAATCCAAAAGAATACAAGAAATCATGATTAAACATGTCGACGACAAAATGCAACAGAAAAAAATCTATTTCGCATGTCAAAAATTAGGAGAAAAGCAAGATGCAAGAATTGAAAATTTAAGAAGAGAAACCACATGCTGTTATCAGTATCAAGTAGTAGTTCATATGAAATACACAAGTGAAAAGATAACCTAACATGAATATATCCTAGCAGAGATTCTTATAAAGATCTAACCATGTACTCCTATGCTCTCCCTCAAAGTTGAACATTCTGCACACATATTCAACCAGAACATGCGAAGATGGTGGATTCTCACATGTGAATTCTGAATTTGTAGCAAGGATTCTAGAAAAGAACAGTTTAAGAACTAAAAGCTCAAGTAAAGTTCGGTCAAAGTGCTTTTTCTCACATCATCTACTGAGCTACCATTCTTAACTTTTAATCTTCTTTCCTCCTCAACTTGCCCTCTTCCCTATCTTCTACTTATCCTCGCCTTTCATTATCCCTTCTCATCCGAACATTACCCCACTGCGATAAACATTAAGAGAGGAAAAGAAGGAAACAGAAAGCTGCTGACCAAACTTAATATCGGATACTCCCTCTGTCCTGTATAAATCGCATCCTTTTGATCCGGCATAGAAATTTATGCGAGTGTTGAATTGATGAGGATTTTGATGAAGAAAGAATATATTTTTGGTGGTAATGAGGTTTATTGTAACACTGAAACAAGAGTTAATCGATGTACTGCAACAGTTGAGATTGATTTGGTATTTTTTTTATGTTAAAAGATTACAAAAAAGAAGAAGAAGAAATGTTTCACTTATTTTGGGACTGTTCAAAAAGAAAAAATTACGATTAATATGGGACATAAGGAGTGTAAAGTAAGTGAAAACATTATCACATTAAGGGTTTGTTTGATATTACTGTTAAACATACAAAAAATCAGAATCAGACACATAAACACACACAAAAAGAAGAAGAAAAAAAAGAAAAAAGAAAAAAGAGTAACTAAACCAAAGACACCAAAACCACTTTTTCTTATTTTCAATTTCTACTTTTTTTCCCCTCTGATTTTAAAAAAAACAGTTCTGATTTAGGAAGGAAAAAAAAACATAAAACAAGAATCAGAAGTCATACTAAACAGTTCTACAGTATCTTGACAACAAAAGATGAGAAGCAATCTAGCCAACAAAGTCGACAGCCCAGTAAGCTAACACTGCTAGCCATCATACAATATTTTACATCACGACCACCAATTCATCAGCAAATCTAGAATTACATATGAAAATTTGATGGAAGCCCAACCACGTAAAACCATCATGTACAAGCAACCTATCATTTTCTGGGGTATACTACAGCATAAATAGACAAACCTTAATCAGAATGGCCAATATTTTCGCAAATTAAGCCATCAGGATAGATCACTCTTTGAATCCTCATTAAATGTTGAAATGGAAAACACCATGACCTACATCTTAGACCAGCATTTCAAGTTTAACACTACACCAGTTTCCACTAGCTGCTTCAGATCTCAATCTAAAGTTTAGATCATAAACATGCTCATTAGATGAAAGAAAAAAGTCAATGATCCTTATCCACGGCTAACAAAAAGAGTGCTACCGAATAACAAGCACATTTGGCTCATTTTCTCCTCGCCAGGTGACCACCAGCCCTATTTGTTCAGAGTTGTTTTACAATCATCTCGTATCACACAGCCGCATAAAAGGGCTCACCCTCAAATCATCTCGACTAACAAGCACATTTGGGCCATTATTTGGAGCTTGCAAGACCTATCATAATCTCGTGGCACACTAGCTTAAAGAATTGCTCAAGATATTGCATTATAATCGTTCTACAACAATTTATCATCATCATCATCAGATAGTACACTATTCAACCATTGAATCACCTACCTAGATAACTATTTCGCCACCATCAAGTCTAACCACCCTCTCGGCCAGGCATATAAGTGTGCTATTGCTCTTTATTTCATCTAGAGAGCATTGATTCCGACTAAAAAGTCGGTTAGAAAAGAGTCAAAAGACCTTGAGCGTCGAACAAATTTTCATATCTATACACAAATTAAATAAATGATAACATTAAGAAACCGGTCTCTTTGTTGTTTGCAACAGGGTAATTATGCATACATCTACATCTCCCCAGACCCATCCATGAAGGGATTACTCAGTCGTCGTTATTGTATAAACGAACCAAACAAAACGAATAGAGCACACGAATTAAACCTGAAGAGCTATCCTAGCCCTGAAACTCTTCCTCAATGCTTTGATAACCTTGGCAAGCTCCAATTTTTCAAGCCACTTATCCCTCCCAGCAAGCTCATCCAACACACCCAACGGACCCACTCCACGGTTCGCCTCCTTTGATATCGCCCTATACACATCGTACCAAGCCGATCCCCCAGTGCTCTCGTAGTCCACGGTGCTCCTCTTCGTCGTCGACGACACGATTGATGCGTTCTGGGATGTGCACTCGATTGAACGGAGATTCAGTCTTGTCGTTAAGGGCCTATGAGGAAAGGGACGATACCCAGATGGGAAATGGCGGGGGTGAGTGAGATGGTGTGAGGGGGAACGAAGTGAAGGCGTGGCGATGGAGTGAAGTGCCATTCTTGTTTCTGGTGCTTCGCTCGATAGGTGGGTGGATATGAAGATTTTTTATTTTATTTTGAAAAAAAAAACATAAAATTACCTTAATTATACGACAGTAATATATTATCTTTTTAAATCTTCAAAAAAATAGGGATAATTTTTTTTTTAAAATGAAATTTTTGTTAAAATAATTTAATTTTTTTTCAAAACTAATAAAAAATATATATATGATCTTTTTATGAAATTTTTAACTTGATTTCGTTTCAAAATAATACAATTTTATTTTATAATATTAGGATTAAATACATAATTTCAAATTTGATGAAAATCATATATGAAAACACAATACTTTAATATGATTAATGATTCTTTTTTATAATTTTATGGGTGAAAAGTATTTGAAAGTTTTTTTTCTTTCTAAATTAAGAAAAAATAAAACATATCCTTTACCTGATTTGCTCTTATTCTCATTTATTTCTTTGTTCGGTTGTCAGTCAATCCTGACGTTTCTATGCTTCCATCTTTCCATATCATTTCTTGTCAAAACTTAATTCTCATTGTTTGATTCAAAAACTAGCTAATTTCACCTCTAGTCTCTAATTCACCGAACACCTCCATTTTCTTCACCTTCACCTTCTCCGACGAATCCAACTCTCCCCATATTCGATTCCGGTTGCATGGCCCCAAAATCAAGATTGCGAATGTCATCCTCCAAAGACGATATCGATTCGGGTACCAAACCAGAAGCTCATGGAGAAGAAAATTAAGTCGAAGATGGACAAGAAACTACACAACAACTAAATCAAGATTTAAATCCATCAAACAACGAAGGTGGGTTTTAGTGTTATTTTTGCTACTGCGTGATACATGATATTATGGATGTTGGACGAGTGAGATAGCTTTGAAATTCTATGCGCACTATTCAAATTTTCTAAGATTTTTGTTAAATGAAATCAACAAAGTGAGCACAAATTCGTGAACTTTATTGTTCCAGATCCACTTTTGATAGCTTCAGTGGTTCAATTTCAGACGAAATCAACGTAGTAGTTGTTAGCATTGTTCAATTTTATTGTTTCAAATGATAGAAGAGAGATAAGCAGTTCAGTTGTTTTATTGTTCTAATTTGACATAGTGCGTATATTTTGTCTGTCACAGTGCCTATATCTTTTATGTGTATATCTTGTTTGAGCTTTTCGTAAGATTTTCTATGCGCACTGTTGATACCTTGGAACTTAGTTATCTTCTAAGCGTATATCTTGGTTGATTTCTAGGACAAACAATACGCATTGTATTTAGGGCGCTGTTTAGAATAGAGCTTAGAGATAGCTTCGGTGGTGATTAAAGTGTTGGTTTTGGGGGCACTGTTTATCCCGAAAACGATGACGGTCGTCGATGACGAGGAGCATATGTGCATTGTTTGGATGTATGGGCACTGTTTGTTCCGGAAATGACGGGAAATGACAACGATAGACACCGCGACAAAGTGGACATGAGCACTGTTTGTTCCGAGGGTAAAAGTGACGACAATGACGAATGACGGTGACTATTGATGAAGCCGGTTAGAATTTAGGGTTTTGGATGATGTAATTTGTAATCTATTTGAATAAATTATTTTCTTATTTTAATTGAGGCAAATAAGACCATAATTTGAATTTATGAATTACTTGATACTAAAAATTTTACCCTATAAGCTATTGATAATTAATGAAATAGAATGCAACTTGTTGGTAATTCTCTCTTCTTCTTCTTCTTTATTTTTTTTTTTTTGTTGGAATTGGATATGGAGATTTTTTGTGAGGATAATAGGGTTTAGAAATAAAATTAGAATAAACTACAACAATATCCCCCTCTCAATGTTTGTATATATTTTATCCTTAAAAAAATTTTCATACTCATTTTGCCCAACATTTAGGCAATATGTATACTTCACTTCCTAATTTTTTATTTTTGGATTTATGAAATTGAAAAGGCAATGATTTTGGGACTCATCATTATATTTCTCCAACTTCACCCTAACTAAACAATCCGGATCCAATGCCATTTCCATCGTCGCCCTTCAGTACTCATTCCACACTTTTAATTCTTGAAATCCATCTCTCAAAAAATTACAAATGTCACTAGTTTCTTCATTGTTGTAGAACCCGAAGTAAGTTATCTTGTGCATAATGTCGATTGTGCATGTTGTTACATTGTTTTGATTCGTCATGCCCTGTCTTGTTTTTCGGGTTCTAGATGTTTGGGTTTTGGAATCAAGGATTGAGCTATGTTAGGGTTTAGGTTGATGAATTCTTGTTTGTGTTTTCATGTTTTTTCAGTCACATTGTGATGGAGATTGAAGACGGGCTACAACCAATCAACATTGAGCTCATAGCTCTGTGTGCATTCGAAAAAGATACTTTTTCAATCAGAGTTCGTAAAAACATGAATCTAGTGGATGCTTATGATGAATTGATGGACAAATGTCGACGAATCAATTCACTATTAGTGAGCCTTCGATACTTTGTGCCTGAAATAAGTTTATTTGTTACTCTTGTCAACGATCGTGATGTTGCAAACATGTGTGAAGTATATGCTTGTGCCAAATTGGGTGTTATCAGAATGGAGACGACAAAGAAATAGAATAGCCTTGTACCAAGGATATCCGGTTCAAGTTTGACTCAAGATGCAAGACATACCAATAAACTACATATTTAGTATAAAGTTTTGAACTTTTTGTATTCAAGATCCAGTATGTAGTGCATGGATCCTCTATTTTAGTACATACTCATATAGATAAAGTACAAATAATATCTTCTTAAGTTTACAACTTATAAACTAATAGTATATAGTGAAGTTATTTTTTCTTGCATGACATTCTAATCAGCCTTTATTTTAGTTCTTGTTCCCATGTTCTATAGATCAGGAAATGATGAGAGTCCAAGTGCTACTATTAGTAGAAGTATAGATAATACCTTTATAGAAGCGTGACGGGTTTGCATTCAAGGAGTAGGACAGATTTTTCATAATGCTGACGATTTTTCTGTAGCCATCAGGAATTACGGAATTGCTAATAACCGAGATTTCTACTTCAAGAAAAACGAGCAAATAAAGATCATTGTTGAATGTCATGATAAAAATTGCAGTTGGCGTGTCTATACGGCTAAATCGAAGCGCGATGGCGAGTTTAGGATAAGGAAATGCAATTTGGTGCATACTTGTGAGAATTGTCTTGGCAGTCATGGTCATCCAAAAGTAAAGGTTGTGTGGGTATCGAATTTAGTTAAAAAGAAGTTGCATCATAAACCAAGCTATCGTCAATCAGAATCGTGAGAGATATATAAGCCGATTATGGAGTGGAGTTATGCTACCATCATGCATGCGTGAGAAGGAAGTAGCCATTACAGAGATCCATGGGAAGGCAATTTGTTCTTTCGATCAGTTGAGATTGTACTGTCATAATTTAAAGTTCACAAACCCCAGAAGCATTGTGGAATACGAGGTTAACAACGAGAGTAAACAATTCATCAGATTGTTTGTAAGCTTTAGAGCATGCCTGCTTGGCTTCATCAATGGGTGTAGGCCTTGTATATTTCTTGATGGCACATTCATCAAAAGCAAGTATAAAGGCTACATTTTAAGGCTACCAGAAAGAATGACGACCACTGTCTTCTTCCGATTGCCTTTATTGTTGTTAGTGTCTTGAACAATGAAATTGGGATTGGTTTGTCATCAAGTAGGGAGAGCTTTATTACTATTTAATGGAGGATCGTGGCATCAATACACTTTTTTCTTCGATAGTCACAGTGGGTTGTTTCGCGCCTTGCATACGATGTTTCCGAGTTCCCATCATTTCTATTGCTTGCGGCACCTAGTGGACAACTTTAAGAAAGAGGCATGCACCTATTGTTATATTGACTTGCAGGTTTCCACAATTGTTTTTAATATCGATATGCATTCTTTCACAATCTGTCCTTGTATGTAAGTACTTACCAAATATCCGCACCTGAACAAGCCGCATTGGCTGACTATCTTCAAAAATGTCGCATATGTCGTGACATATGAGGGCTTTCACACCAGTATCAACAAGATCGTGAACGTGATGGATCATGCAAGGATTTTCATTGTCAACTCTAATCCAGAATGTTGGGCTAACGCGTTGTTCATTGGACATCGATATGGAATTATGACTAAGAACTTGGCCGAGAGCTTCAATAATTGGATCTGAGGTGCACGCCATCTTGCAATCACTGCGATGATTGATCAAAGCTGTGTGGAAATAATGAAACTTATGTGTGAACAACAAGAGTAGACCTTGGGTAGTTCTAATTTCTTATGTCCTAAGCCGACGAAGAAGCTTGATGAGACATACAAAGCAAGTCGTGGATTGATGGTGTTAGCTGCGAGTTCATACAGGTTTGAAGTAGTCGATAAAGAAGCAAGGTATGCAGTCGACATGCATTCCCATGAATGTAGCTGCAGAGAGTAGCAAGTTGCCGAACTACCTTTTCGACATGTGTGCATGTATTGAGTCGAGAGGTGAGCCATTGAAAAACTAATGTGAGTTTGATTTCACTGTGGAGAGCTATAGAAACACATAGAAGGAGGTCATCAATCCTATCCCAACTCATGCTTTTCATTGCAAATCAACCTCGACTACTTGACCAATATAAATACGTACACCCAATGTTGTGGCACAATCTGAACCACATAGAATAAGACAAATTCCATCCCAGGTAAACACACGACCGATGATATATACACGATGTAAGCGAACTGGACACAACAAGAGAACTTGTCAGAATCCAATCTCAGGAGCCTACCAGTAGTTGTTGAACAAATTGTTCACAACCTGATATGTATTTCGTAGTCTAAGTGTTATTGTTATGAGCTATCTGTATTTGACTATTATGAATTCCAGTGGTCATCATGTATGTTACTGTGTATTGGACAAGAAGTACATTTTTTACATGTTAAACATTTCAGTGGTTGTGCAATATATATGCATATATATGGTACATTATATAGATATGTATGTGGTGTATATAAATATGTATGTGACATATATAAACATGTATATGTGTAGTATGCAGTAATGGATGTTACGTATATAGACATGTATATATAGTATATTAGAAGTATGCAATCTCTTCAGTTGTATAGAAATTGATGAACAAAATTTTAGAGTAGGACATGTTCATGGTTAGTTACTTAGATTGAGTACTAGGTTAGTGAGTTGAGTCTAGAAAGCTTACAGCAGAGCTACAGACTATCACAGTTGGAGGAAGCCAACATGGATCACCTGAATGCAGACTACTACAAAAGGATTCTAGATGAATAGTTAGGATGAACATGGACAGTAAAAGACCATAAATCGTTCAGGATCTAGAATAAAAGTCTCTGCATCAAGGCCAAGTCAGAAATGTAGCAAACTGGGTAAAGTAGAGCTGGCTTGCAGCAGAGGCTGAAGCGCAACAGACTAGGTATATTAGAGCTACTTGATGATTGGATAAGGATTAGAGGAATGGTCATATCGAAGACTTGAGGTTTGAAATTCTGTACGATGTTGAAAACTATTGTGAGGAAGCATATCAACATCACTTAGGATTCGTACAGGGGACAAACAGACAGCTGTTATGTCAAAACAGTACAGTCACGGGTTCGAATTCCAAGAGCTCTATAAAAGGGGATTGATCAAACTCTGAGAAGATTGACGATGATTGTGAGACTCATTTGCAAACAAAAAACTTTCTCAAAGTGATTGATAATCGTTCTCAAGATCTGTGGTTGAAGATTCAAGGAAGGGGTTCACTAGTCTGCATCAAGAACTTCATTTGCAGTAAAGTCTTTTGCAAGATCTGTGCAACGATCTAGGTTGTTGCCTTAGCAAGTTGTGTACTTGTAAGGGGTTTCTTTGTAAGCCTAAAACAAAGCGATGGGAAACTCATCTCTTGGTTTGACTATACTGTTTATCAAGGGAAGACTAGGTTAAGCCTTTGTTGGTCATTTGACAACGATTGTCTGAACCAATATAAATTGATGTGTCCTTTATTGCATTTCATTCAATATCTTAGAATCGTTAGAATATCACTTGGACACAAAAGAGACAAGTTCAAAGAACTCAAGTCTATACTGCATACTAGTTCAGTAAGTCAGCTTTTAGAGTGTATAATAAGAGAACAGAAGTAGTAAAGGAATCGGTACATGTTTCCTTGATGAAATTGTTAGCTTTCCTAGTGTTGCTAACGTATTTGATTAGGAATGTGCTTGATTAGATGATGAATAGATTCCAAACCAAGATTCTGACAAAGCAGTAAAAGATGAGACGTTTGTACCCAATACAAAAGAGAAAGAAACTACAGCAGAACAAGAACCAACTACAGCCCAGCAACAACTCGAGGAGATAACGATTGATGAATCACAAGGCAAAAGAAGGTGGATAAAGGCTCACACTCAGGGTGTAATCATTGGAGATAAAAATGTCCCAATGCAGATCAGAAAAGCAACAATAAGAGAATGCATGTTTGCATGCTACATCTTAGATGGAACCAAAGACCATCAAGCAGGCCCTAAGTGACTCTAGCTGGATAGATGCCATGCAAGAGGAGTTGAACGAGTTTCAAAAAAATAAAGTATGGTATCTGGTCCCAAAACCAAAGGATTATCCAGTGGTAGGTTGCAAGTGGATGATCAGAAACAAAATAATGAAAATGGAAAGCTTCAAGAAGAAGTGGTAGGATTATTTAGTGGTAAGTTACTCATAGAAGGAAGGGATTGATTTTGATGACATTTGCTCCTGTTGTAAGACTTGAAGCTATAACGATGTTCTTTGCCTATGCTGCACATCAAGGATTCAAAGTCTTTCAGAAGGATGTGAAAAGTACATTTTTAAATGGAAAGTTTCAAGAAGAAGTCTATCTTCAGCAACCATTAGGCTTTGAGGACTATGAACATCCTGACCATGTACACAGGTTAGACAAAGCCCTATATGGATAGAAACAAGCTCCAAAGGTATGGTATGAAACTTTCTCAACCTTTCTTTGTGATAATGGTTTTCAAAGAGGGAAGATAGATACTACCTTATTTCTTAAGAAATACAAAGATCACACACTCTTAGTGCAAATATATGTTGATGATATTATTTTTGGATGCATTAATGACAAATTATGTTAAAGTTTTACACTAATGGGCCCAATTTAAGGGTGAATTGGGTATGATTGATTTAAATGAATAAGGCCAAAAATGCTCTATTGCTATATTGCATAATGAGACGCAGACTAACATTCAAACTTCTTCCTGCATTTCTATTTTTGGAAACAAACAACTGTTACAATTTTCTGTGTCATACTTTTCGTAACGGTTGGAAAAGTGACTGTTTTCAGGAAACGATATGCAACAGTTACTTTTCAAAGATTTACAACGGTAACTCTTGAAATTTATAAATTCCCAAGTGCTTAGAGATCTACACACTCTTTAACGTTCTCTCTCTCTCTCTCTCTCTCTCTCTCTCTCTAAGCACTCACACTCTTACATTCCCTATACTGCAAACCCTAGTTCTCGAATTTCTCAAACTCTTTCTTAGAAACTCTTATCCTTTTGAACAAAATACTTATGAAAATGGCCAACACTCAATCTAACTCTCTCACGTCGTCTCTGAAAATCCAAACTCAAGCATCTCCTTCAAAGAAGGAGATCAAAAAGAAGATCGAACTGCAAACTGGAGTAATTCTGGATTACAAAACCCTAAACTATGAGGCTAAGAAAATCAAGGAGATCATAGAATTGACCAAGACGCAGGCCTCAAGTACCTGTCTGAAACAAGCTCCACGATCTACGAAGATGAGGTTGTACACTTCATCGAAAATGCCAAAGTAGCAGACAACTTTATGAGCATCATATACACATCCAGCAAGGGAATTAGGACCACGAACACTACAAAAGACTTCAAGGATCTCCTCCAGGTTTTGAACAAGGGATCCCGAATCATAACGTAACACAATTTACAAAGGAAGGCTTGACGTGCTGACTGAGAAGAACAAGGAGGCAAACATCAAAACAATGAAGAAACTACTTTCCAAGCCTCATAAACATCTTGCAGAAGTTGTCAAGAAGTGTGTCATGTCCACGAAATTCACAAAGGACCAAATCATACTAATCAGCAAGAGTTCATGTGTGCAATTCTTATGAAGTCCACGACCAATTGGGCTAAATTTTTGATGTACCAACTGGCCAAAGCAGTAGAGGCTGAACAACTCTTGTTTGGAAGGATTCTCAGCATTCTCCTCAAGGCAAAATGAAGCTTTCGGACAAGAGGGGAAGACCTTGGACTGGAGCCAAGCAGATTAGCATCAAGAAGATTAGCAAGCAACCATTGGGATTCATCAAGAAGGGAAAGGCCATGCAGATGCATCAGTTGCATCAGATCAACCTTTGAAAGAGGTAGTGGAGAAGACGAAGGAGGCTAAAGCAAAGTCTCCAAAGAAAATTATTGCTACCAAGGTCACGACTGCAAAGACATAAGCAGCTGAGCCAACGGCAATAAAGGGCACAGAGGCTAAGTCCAAGAGAACAACCAAGAAACCAGTCCCTGCTCGACGTCCAAGGGTAACAAGGAGGAAGTTGGTATTACAAACTATTGAGGAAGCAAAGGAAGCCTCCTCCACAGCCCCTGCAGAAAAGCAACCAGCCCAAGAAGAAGAGGTTACTCAACCTACTCAACACTCAGCTGCAGCAAGCACAAACGCAGACCAACAGGAGGAAAGGTCTGTACCAGAAGACAGGGGAAAGCAACTCTCTATTGAACCAGAGCCAATCTGTTCTCATTTTGACCACAAGTGGATCATCTCCTTGCTTCCTGGAACACTTTCCAGGGCTATCAGTTTAGTTTTCTTAGTAGGTAATTTAGCAATCGATCTTCTAATCTGTTCTTCTCTGACTAGTCTTGACACTAGAGTGGCATTCATTTTCTTTAGAATATCCGTCAGCAATCTTCACATAGAACTGGTGATGCATCTTGTATCAGACCAGAAAGTCCCAGAAATAACCTAGAGGGGGGGTGAATAGGTTATCTCAAAAATTTTACTAGGTAGTGCAGTAGAGCCGTGAGCTAGTTTGCACTACATGATTCTGCTGTAGTATTGCGAAAGTTCTGCAATTGAGACTTTAGCTTTGAAAAGCTTGTCTCTTTGGGCTTTTGAGTTCTTTACTAACAGTTCTAATAATGAAAAACCATTACGGAAAAGTAAATGAGACAGGATTTTATACTGGTTCAGACATCTGTTATCAACAAGTAACAGAAGTTTAGTCCAGTCTTTCCTTGGTGACCAGTGTAATAAAGTCAAGAGGAGGTTCACTAGTTCTTGTTTTAGGCTTACAAGATAACCCCTTTACAACAAGATCCTACTTGCTAAAGGATGAAGAACCTAGAACTTGTAGTGCTCTACTGCAGTTGCTGTTCTTCACTTGTAGACTAGTAAACCTTCTTCAAATATCCTAAATCTTCGATTCAGCTCACACACAGTGAGTCTCCAAGGATTTTTCTTCGTTGGAAAGCTTTGAAATGATATTCAAGTTTTTCTCAAACTCATCAATCTTTTTCTCTGTGCTGTGAGTCCCCTTTTATAGGTTCAGGGAACCAAAATCCGTGACTGTACGATCTGATAGTGACAGCGTTGCCTTCTAATGTAGTAGACTGGCCTGACTTCACCTTTTCTGATCCTGTACACATCACCATTGTCTCAGCTTCTCGTTTTTTTGGCCCTTCCTCCTTTTCATTCCAGAACAACTTATACTGCACTCAGACTCATACACCAGGTCTACTATACATCTCTGCTGCACAGTCTTCACATTCAGCCTTTCTGCAACTTCACTTGCACCAAGCATTGCAGCCAGTCTGCTGCAACTTAGCTCCCACTCAATAGCTTCCAGACGTCATCTGCTCAGCCTGCTTGTGTAGCCTCGTCTACACCCAACACTGCACTCAGTCCTCTATAATTCAGCTTGCATACTTGCACTGCGATATGGCTCACTTCTCTTTACTGCTGGAACTGGCCTTGAACAGAGGAAGGGTCCTAGATCATGAGAACCCTTAGACACTTTTACTGTCGTATGCATCTGATCTTTGGCATGTAATTTTGTATCCCCCTGTAGTACTCTGCATGGCCCTTGTCTACATGCCTCGACTGCACAATCTCTGGCCCTTGTCTGCAACTACCTAGCTAACTATTACAGCCTAAGCATCTATTACATACATAATTTCTTTTTGAGTTTTGTTCATCAATTTCTATACAAATGGAGGGATTGCACATTCCTATCAATCTCCCCCTAAATTGATGCAAACAAAACTTCTAAGAAATTCTAACAGCAAGAACACATATATATCCATTGGTATAAAAGAAATTTACCGAATGTAGAGGACTTACATTTCCCTATGGATTAATCCTTCCGTCCTCTCTTGGAAGGATAATCCTGCTACAGAACCTTTGCCCTTTTATGTTTTTGTTTCTTTCTTTGTTGTTCTGCTTTGGTCTGCTCTGCTGCAGGTCTGCTGCTTGACCCCTCTGCTGCAGACCTTGAAGGATGTCTCTCCCCTTGAGATCTTTGCTCTGCTGCAGATGTTATTGGCTCTACTGTAGACTGTTATGGCTGTCTCTCCCCCTGAGACTTTTGTTCACCACTTCTTTCAGCTGCAGTTTCCACAGCTGCATCATTCTCCCCTTTTTTGTTTGCATTGATGTTATAGGTGAGATCTTTGACAGCTTCCTTTAAGGCCTTTAGCTCTGAGGCCATGCTGTTTTGTCCAACAGTGGATCTTTTGATGGTTGCATCCACTTTGGACTCCAGGATACTGAGTCGCTTGTCGTTGTTGAGAATACGTGTCTGCAGTTGACTCTGCGTCTCCTGAATAGTTGTCTACAACTTTCTAAATTTGAAAGCATGGACGGTGTGCAAACGGTTGTAGTTTGAGCTTGTCTTGACGTAATGTCTCAGACTGATGTCGATGACCTTTTGAGCTTGTGTGGTCAATGCCTTTGAGACTCCTTGAAGCAATTCAAAGAAAGCATCAAAGTTTTCCTCCATCCTACTCCTCTCTGCTGCAAGGTCATCTGCAAGAGGATGGAGTACTTCAGCGAAGTCATGAAGAGCATCCTTGGTCCATTGTTTGACCTCGTAGAGATTCTGATCTAGTTGATGCAACCTCTCATCAACGTTGGATGGAGAGGTTTCTGGTGTTTTTTCGGTCTGCTTTCTCCTGGATACAGACCTGGTTCTTGTTGACACTAGAGTCTTCATTTGCTGTGGTGGCTTGGCTTCTTCCATCCCCAATTTAAGACTCCTAATGGCTGTTTGAGGAGTCATGGAGACGTTGAAGGTTGCTCCATACTGTTGGTCTTGAGGGAAGCCAACTGAAGCCAGGTCTTCAGTGGTCTGCTGCAATCCAAATGAGGATTGAGGGGAAAACTGGATATGGATTGGTGAAATATCCCCTTTCAATTGCTGACTTGTTGCTTCTTGAACTGAAGGAGTGTCCTCTAGCATATGTCTTTGGAGAACAGAAAGAGTCATTCCCTTTGATGAGCTCTCTTCTGCTGTTTGCTCTTTAACCTCAGGGATTTGCTGTAGTTCCATGTCTTGTATCAGTTGTGTAAGTGAAGATTGAGGAAGTTGCTCGTCTGCAGGCAGTGGCTCGTTTACAGGAATGGTTGCAGTTGGCTCAGCTGTACTTATCTGCTCGTCTGTAGGAACTTGCTCTATTGTAGGGATCAAGCTTGTCTGCTTTGTTTGCAACTACTGAAGTAGTCTGCTCCTATTCTGCAATGTCTTCGACTGCAGAGAACAGTGCAGTTTACAACTCTGCCTTATCCATAGGTGTCTCAGCAGTGAGGTCCTCTACATCTACTATAGACACTGAGGCAGTCTGCTCCTGAGACTCAGTGGTCTGCTCCACTGCGGCTGTCTCCTCTGCTGCAGTTTCTTGTGTTGTTGGTTCTGTTGCAATGGTCTGAGGGACTCTTTCCCTAGCAACTTCATCAATTAACTCCTCATCAGTGAGATTATCTCGACACTGATCTTCATCTCCACCATCGTCACCTCCTGGAGATGGTGGTCTGTCTACTTCTGGTATGGAGAGGTACTCCTGGATTTCAAGTGTTGCAGCTCGAACATGCTTGTCAATTATTCTTTTGAGCTCCAACCTTACTTCTACAGAATGGATAAACTCAACTTGATGCAGTTGAGCTTGTCTGTGCCTTTCGGTCTTCATTGTGGAGTCCTTCCATTCCAAAACTCCACTAAAGAGGATGTAAGGCTCTTTTGGGCCTATTCTTTGCTTGAGCAGCTTCTTGTTGCATAGGACCATCTGCTCGATTTCTCCTTTCGTCATACCTATGATGTCCCATATCAGTGTTTTGGATCCATCAGGATGAACAGTAAACAACTACCGAGGTCCTGATGGAATCAATTTTATCTGCTGCTCTTTGAAGTCTTCCTTTTCTTGGAAGGAGCAGCTGGTGGTAGTGTAGGAGGTACTCCCTTCTGCAGCCTAGTCTACGAAGCAGTCTGTTGAGTGGCTCTTTGCAGTGCAGCCTCTTTATCGATCTATTCTGCATCTGCTTCAAGGGCTTCATCCATTCTCCTCCACTTTTCTGCAAGTTCTTCCTCAGCTAACTCTTCTTCTTCTGCTATGGGAGTTGGCTTGGGTATACTGGTCACGATTGTCCTTTTCCTCCTGAGCTTATGCTATTATGCAAACTCCTGCAGCATTGCCTCCTTCTGAGGCTTTCCCAGGAGAGCATCAGTCTGTGCTCTGTGCTCTTGGGCCTTCTTCCTCAGTACATATTGAAGTGCTTCTTCAAATTTTCTTCTCTCCTCTGGGCCTTCTGTTTGTTCCTCAACTGCCCAGACTTCTTCTGCTGTCCGCACTTGGATAATCTCCAGTTCATCATCATCATCTACATATGGAACAAGAGACATATTAGTGTCGGAAACCAAAGTTGTTGTTTTACCGGCAATGATGGTTGTTGTTGTTGTGGCTGGCTTGTATGCAGTGATTGTGATACCAGCTGTTGCAGTAGAGACTTTTTGTGGCATTGAGGAATCAAGGTTTCGAAGTTTTCCTTCAATATCTTCAATCTCCTTTCGTGTGAATCCCCTTGCAAACAATTCATTTCTAAACTTTGCTTGGAGACCCTCTTGAGTTTCTTCAAAGCTCATCAATGAGCCTAGTATGAACTGTTGTAGGTTCTCGTTTGCACCTCCCCTTATGAACTCGAGAGCTACATTCGAGTCATGTAGAGCTGCTACTTCAGGGATCTTTAGGGGAAGTCTTCTTGAGGATTAGCCTTCCTTAACTGCAGTGATTGTTTGTATCATCTTTTTTTCTGCAGGTTCTTTAGACCTAGAAAGTATTTTAATTCACCCATGAGACTAATTTGAAATCTGGATTTCATTAATGCAGCAAACCATTCGTATAGTTTGCTGTTAGTGCAACTAAAGATGATGTCATCTACGTATATTTACACTAAGAGTATGTGCTCCTTATGTTTCTTAAGAAACAGTGCGCTATCTACCTTTCCTCTTTTAAAACCATTATCAGAAAGAAAGATAGAAAGAGTTTCATACCAGAAAGAAAGGTAGAAACAGTGTGCTATCTACCTTTCCTCTTTTAAAGCCATTATCAGAAAGAAACAGTGTGCTTGTTTCAAGCCATAAAGAGCTTTGTCTAACCTGTAGACATAATTTGGATGTTGAAAGTCTTCAAATCCAGGAGCCTGCTCAACATAAACTTTCTCCTGTAGCTTTCCATTGAGGAAAGCGTTTTTGACATCTATTTGGAAGAATAGTTATACTCTTACTCACACTCTAGACGTATTCTAATTAAAATGTAGTAGTGAAAGTAAGAATCAAACCCATAGGGACGGTTGGTGCAATTATAAAGCCTGAAATGACCACAACACGACTCTACCAACTCAATGAAGATTGGT
>JAOVYX010011226.1:0-33328 GCA_035668315.1 Drosera spatulata
GGAACTGAACCAAGTCTGGCTGAGACTGAACCACCAGTGCCTGCTGGAGCTGAATCAAACTCTGATGCCCATGAGAAGTAATGAGGCACGGCACTAGTAATGAGATCACATTCCTTCAGTCTGCTTGTTTGTTTCCCATCAGCCATCTTATACTGCATGTATAGCACCATGTTCCTGTGGATAGATATACCAGTAAGCATAGCTTGTTAGTCGTCGGCGTATACCCTTTCGAGCTGCTTCTAGCAGTACAGAGAACTTAGATGTAGCATACAGCACAGCGCTGGTTTTGCTGTCTTGGCATGTATCAGCTGCTGTTTGTTCTTCTTCCTGTATGTTTTGTAGTCGGTGTTCTGTAATCGCTTGCTGTGTTACATTCTCAAACAGCAAGATGCACATGTTTGTAGCAGTACATTGTTTTGAGGCAATATATTCTGATGTTGTTCTTTCTTGGAAGTGTGTTGATTCTTATCCTTGCTAAGTGAGTGCTATCAACTTCTCGTATTGTTGAATCGATTCCTTGCCTTCAGATCAGGTAATATGGGCAGCAAGAGATGCCCCTTGGTTGAAGACGAATAAGGTTAACCATAGTTTCCGCTTTTCATCCTAGCTGTTGATTTCAATGTAAGAACATTTTCTGGAGCTAGCATTTGCTGTCTTTATCAAGCTTCCATTAATATACGATGGCATCGGCCAGACAGACGACAAGAAATTGTTATTGTTGTATTTCAAATAATTTATTTTATAATAAACAATAAATAAATAAAAACAGATCTTTAGAAAAAATTGTAATGTAAATAGTAATGTTTGTCATGAATCAAAAGTTGGTGTCCATCTTGATCGTCTTCTCTCCTTTCAATTACTCGGATAAATCTCTCTCTCTCTCTATTTTTTTTCTTTCTTTTTCCTTTTTTTTTGGTTGAAAAGCCTTCTTTTTCTTGTTTTTAAGAATCTTACCGCATGCTACCTACAAAGCCCAATGGTATCTATTATACGGCCCAAGAACTCAGCCCACTAGCCCCTTTAATAAATACTCCATTTTTCTCCCACAAACCCTAGTCGCTCTCTCCCCACTCTCGCGTTCTGCACTCAGCCGCTGATCCCTCTTCGAAACCCTAGCAGCTCGCTCGATCTCATCGCGACCATGGTAATCGCCACTTCATCTCTTTCATCACTTTCTCATCTGCATCATCATCATTTCTCTCGTACGTATGTGTGAATTCAATTGTGTGTGGTTGGTTGATGTGTGATTTTGTGGTTAGGCGGAAGTGGAGACGGAGGTGGCGGTGGAGGCAGGAGTACCGAAGAAGAGGACGTTCAAGAAGTTCAGTTTCCGTGGAGTGGATCTCGATGCGCTCCTCGACATGTCCACCGAAGAGCTCGTCAAGCTCTACCCCGCCCGCGCTCGCAGAAGGTTTGAGATTAGATCGTAGATGTCATGTATTCGATATCTTTGTTTAGATTTTTGATTGTCTGCGTATTAATTTGGTAGGTTTCAGAGAGGGTTGAAGAGGAAGCCAATGGCTCTGATCAAGAAGCTGCGCAAGGCGGTATGTATTTACGATAATCTCTGACCGAGTTTCGACTGTCTCGCTGATTTATTCGAGCATAGTGTTCTATGATGATAAGATTGTGTGTTCAACTATTCATCTTGTGGTATTGTGTGATTTGTATTTGGAGATGTGTTAATTATAGGTTATTGATTTTATGTTTCTGATTAATTTACTTGCTAACCTATCCGATAGGAGTATTCAATTAGCACAAATTTTTTCTGAACCGTGACTTTTGTATACTGTTAATGCTCACTCAAATCTTTTAAAAACTTTTATGTTTTGTGAATGCAAGTGTTATTGATGGTGGTGTTGTGTGAAACATGATAAGATGCAAGCATCTTTTTTTTTATAAAGTTGTAAACATCGTCTTTGACAATTTGGGATTTGAAAACTTGTAAGTATTTTCAAGATCATGTTGTTGGTAAACTTTGCATCCTGGTTTTCCTTCTTCACTGTCTTATGAGGAATGAAATCTGGGTACATTTTCAATTTGGATGGATAGTGTTCATGCAACTTTCTTATGCATCATCCTCGGTCTGTCCTGAGATTCTCATATGTAATTTAATGTAATTTTGTGACCTTTTTATTTCTCTGCTGTTTTTCACTCTTCTCTGAAGCGATGATCTAGCTTGTCTTTCCAACCATATTGTGCCTGTGCTTGTGCCTTCCCTGTCATCATACTTTCTTAATTATGTGGTATCTTAAATATACATCGTTATTTTTTTCACACTCGCTTCATACTCAAGTGTCATCCTCTGGTTGATTGCCTAAATGAGCACACTTGATTCGATTCATGACCCTAAATGAGCACACTTGATCTTCAGTGCAGTAATTCGGTCTAACATTCATTTTTGTTTCTATGATGGTTTAGTATTTCATAAAGGAGAACACATTTTGATCAACTTGACTGGGTTTCAGGTTCCTTGATGTTTAGAGTCTGCTTATAATTTATCCTATCCCTACCGTGGCTTTTTTTTTTCTTGTTTATAAATCTCTTCAGATGTGGAACTCTTGAAAAGCTTTATGATTAGCTTGTAATTTTTGGTAGTAACACATGGTTTGATGTTTTTCTGCAGAAACGTGAAGCCCCAGCTGGAGAGAAACCTGAACCAGTTAGGACCCACCTGAGGAACATGATCATCGTGCCTGAGATGATCGGAAGCGTCATCGGTGTGTACAATGGCAAAACCTTCAACCAAGTGGAAATAAAGCCTGAAATGATTGGCCACTACCTTGCTGAGTTCTCAATCTCGTACAAACCTGTCAAGCACGGAAGACCTGGTATTGGTGCTACCCACTCATCCAGGTTTATTCCTCTCAAGTGAGAGAGCTTTGCGGCGCTACCCACCTTCATGCGGTGCTGTTTTGATGAATGATGTTACTGATTCTAGTTGGCCTCTCTGAGGTCACTATTTACCTTGTTAATGGACCTAGTTCAGTCTTTCCTACTTTCTTTCAATGTTTTAGATCATGGTTGAAGAGATGTTTTAAGATCTTGTTTTGAAAGTTGGTCTTTGATATTATTGTTATTTGTCTGTTCCAATAGTCACATTTGTTGTGTTCTGAATGCGTTGTGCTCTTTGTTGGGAATGGATCCCTCTCTTCTTGAAAGAAAGTGTGCTGATCTGCTCAAACTCTACTTCAAAGTAACATGAGGCTTCATGTTCTCTTTTCTGATTGAAATTCATCTTATGAAATGTTCTGTAAACTGAGGTGCTGAGTCCCATATGGCGTGTTGGTTCTGGCATTATACCCAATGAAGTACGATCATCTTGTGCCAAGAGCGTGGCGACCGATTTATTAGATACCGCTTGTTACTATCTGGCATGTTGGAATATGGTCCAATGCGTTTCACTCTTTTCTCCTTGGAGATAATCAACTCATTTAACTCTGCACTACGTACAACAGTCAAGGATTCGTACTATGGATACATGTTTTGAACTATGGGCGGCGCTACTCACGTCCCTTTGAAATGGCTTTTCAAAAAGTATTTTCAACTGAAGGAGAAACCAGTTACATATAACGTTGAAAGCTAAAGTTGCATGAATGCATTGTTTTGAATTTCGATGGCTGCAGTCAAGCAATGAACTACTTTAAATCTGTATTGCCTATTGCTACTGGCCGTTGTTCAGATTTGATGAAAGCAGTTTGAGGGGAGACTTATAGTCTGTGTAGTCTGATGAGTTTGTAAGAAACATATAATTAGGAAACAGCCTTCAATGAGAAGATACTATCGCAACGACGATTAACTTATGAGGTGTACTTTCTGGGCATAGTGCAACACCATCACGAACTCCTTAGCCGAGCCACCAGGGGAAACAATGAATCCAGGTGATTCTGGTCTTGAAAGCATCCACATCTGCTGAAGGTCTAGGAATTTAGTTGTGGATGATATAGGAGAATCTTGGAAAATAATCTCCACCTGCATTGTATTTGAACTATCAGAATGCTCTGATAAGCATTATGGTTCCCGTTCAGATGCACCCAAGCAACAGGTCGAGTTTGATAAAAGGTAACACGGCGAGACGTTTCGAAACCTTGATACGGGAAGAATACAGAGCGAGGATAGCTGTACCTCGGACTCACTTGGAAGTTTGAGTTTCTTTGCGACGTGCTTCTTGATGAACCAAACAGGTGCATTGGGATCACTGTGACAATCAAAAAGCGGTGATCGAAATTAATCAGTAGGGATGTGTATGGAAGTTGAAATATGGCATTTCATTGCATTATTGGTCATGTATGAAGGATGAATTGAGTTGTCTCACCTCACTTTATAGTAGCGTTGAGGGATTTGTGGTAGGGGTGCATATCCAGTTCCATCCCTGTTGCCATTTACAACAAGTCCAAGTAATAAGAGTAAAAATGTGAATTGTGTTCGACTTGGATTCATAGACTCATAATGCAGTGGTCAACTGGTTATTACCAGTCTTTTAGTTTGTTGTAGAACAGGATAATTATATTGGTTGAGCTTATTTTTAGCTGTTTTATCATATAGATTTATTTGAAGCATCAGCTTTGCAGGTTAGTCCATATATTAAGATAGCAGTTCACCATGTATGCCTAGAGACATGAATCTCATATAATCAAAGAAATTTCCGTGGAGAAAAGATGGCGATCTTACTTGACTTCCAAAGCAACTAGTGTGAACCAAATCGGATGGGTAATTCTACTGGGATCAGGAGATGAAGCATGAATTATAGTTTCTGGTGTGACATTGAGTTCCAATTGTGAATCTCTTTTCTCAGTCTCCCTACATTTTCTCCTTGATCGTGCTGGATTTGTAGTAGGTGTGATTCCAGCACTTGATGCATTCTTCCGATTACGAGATTCCAGCTTTGGATCCCATTCTTCGTCATCAGGGTTTTCATCTTCGCTCTCACTTTGATACATATCCAATGCCTCTCCTGCACCCTTTAACTCATCGCATTTGTCAAACACGATCTTCCTTTGACTCACATCTCCTGCCCGAAGCGAAGTGTCAAAATCCCAATATATATTCAAAGTTCTGTACTGTATGTTAGTAGTTGAAGTCTGCAAGATTTTACCTGATGTGCTTGTGGTCATAGGAGGGGGCTGATGAGGTTGAGTAGAGCAGCCTGCTTGATCATCTACTGTTTTGGTTGGATTCTCAACTGGCAGATCAATGTATACTTGTGGAGGCGGCATGCTTGCTCTTAATCTTGATGGAGATTTGCCTTGAGGCGATGGATGCCCTCGAACTTCAGTGGTTTTCACTTGGTTATCCTGTGTTGCTCCAAAATTTATCAAAGAATCTGGTTGAGTGGAGTCCTCTGGTTGATCGTCAGGTAAGAAGTTCAAATCGAAAAATCTCTTTGATCGGTTCGATGTCGTTACCTGTACATGCAATTTAATTTGAGGTGTAAAAAATGAATTATAGTACTTAACTGATATATATGGACCATGGATCCTCTTGTTGGTCTCTTCTAAACCCTCATATTACCTTCGTACTAACCAACATTGTCAGAGAAACAGGAATAGCTGTGCCGCCGTTGTGCTCTTCAGGTTTTTCAACAAGATCCTCGCCCCGTGGTGTAGTGATAAACTTCTTTGGTATTGTGTTCTTTCTTCGAGACCTCCTTCCTTTAGTAACTGACTGGTTGGTGACTTTTACGCTGCTATCTTCCAACTGCATATGAGATAGTTCACTCCTTTTCGCAACTTCGCTCTCCTGCTTGGATTTCTTGTTGTTTGAAGTTGATCCTTTCTTTAGCTTTCTTGCTTGCAGTCCAAATAACTTGAGTCTCAGCTCCTGCAAGTTGTTATCCGTTCTGTAATCCAATATCAAAGTGAATGAGTAAGATAATGGTCATTAACGGAGGATACGATATGTCAAAGACGAGTAGATACCGCAGCCTATCTAGAGGATGAGTTCCCATATACACGTTGCACACAGGACAGCGATTCAAATCGTCTTCTTCAATCTTTTCAGTGATGCATTTCCTGCAAACTATAAACAAAACATTCAAAGACATCAACTCCACAGCAAGATATACAAACAGGTTTGAAATCGTGCACACATGTGTGGAGGCAATCAGATACGGTGGTGGCATTAGTGAAGAGCTTATGGCAGAGAGGACATGTCAGGCATGGTTCTAACTTATCCCGCTTCACCCTCACCGCTTGCCTTCCATCAACATTGTCAGCGTCGTCAACTGTGGCTTTGGCCTTGCCTTTGTCCTCCCTTGTGTTCGTCATCATCTGCTCCTTGGCTTATGACGAATAACTGGAGCTTCTGCCTGACACCAGCAACCAACAATTACCGATCATCCAACATCCACCAGCAACACAATGCAGTCGCCATTAAAATCAATAAACCGATCCAGTAACTGTAAATTAACTTTAGAACATGATAATATAATTAACTACTGTGTTGTCGCGATGTTGAAGGGGAAGTTGCCTAGATTTAAAGAGCAACCACTTGATAAGGATTTCTTCCTTTCAACTAATCCGTTATAAGAACAACATAGAGGCATTTGTGTTGGCACTACAGGAAGATACCGTATCAGCAGGAAATAGGAATGAACACCCTGAAACTAACTACTGCAACTATATGCTAGGTTTTTCTTCAACCTCATTTTTTAATGTCCTAGACAAAGATTTAACCGTAACGTGGTAGATCTGTTGCTTGCGACGAATAAAAAGTACAGGCATACCTGAATAGACAGAAACAAATTCGGCTAAGATTTTGATTGATGAACCAGAGACATGAAGAAACAAGCCAATATTTCAGCCTTGGTAGTAAATTGAGACATGAAGAAATCAGATTTGTTGGTATAGGAAGACGAAGACGTGACCGAATTTTGTGCTCACCGCCGATATGAAAATCACACTCCAACTCTCGGCTTGCAGCGACAAGAAGAGGATGATCTTGGAATGTTGTGATTATAACGTGCTGCTTCTTCTTCTTTCAGAGATTCTATTATACATACAGATCGACATATTTTTTATATGAGCGGTTCTTCTCTGTATACATGCGGATTTTATTCCATATATCCACGGATTCGGTATTAAGTAGTCAAGGTGCACGGTCGCGACGCTTCAGAGAATCAGAAATAGGCAAAACATTTACTGTCTTAACAGTTCATTAGATTCATGGACTTGCATCACTTTTGTTCTGGTTTTACATACCAGTAGTATTAATTAATGCCTTTCTCCAATTCAATCGTCATGTATGTATGCATCTAAGAGGATGCTGTTGTACCCAATATACCATAAGGATAAAAGAAGTTGTTGCACCGGCATGCAGCATGCTATGCCATGCCACGCTTGGTATATCTGGTGGTAGAAAACCCAAGATTGTTACTGTGTCTTGCAGCTCACTTGCTGCTACTTATTAAGGTTTATTATGAAAAAACAATACTCCAGTAATTTTCAATTAAGACACAGTATCATATATGGAGGACAACATACTTATAGTAGTATCATTTTCCTGGACAAAAATACCCCTCTTTTTCATATAAATTTGAAAGAGTTGGACCTTGTTCGTATGAGTTGTGGTCTACGATTTGGACCGAGCCTGGCAAACCATTGTCCACGATTGCGGATGATGGGCCTAAGGAATTTAAGCAAATCCATATTTCAAGCAACTGATTTGGGCCGGAGTCCACCAACTCTCGTGTAATGGCCCAACTATCCCAACCACCACATTCGCTGCCTTCTGCTGTCAGGCCCAAACACCATAATTAGTGTTTTTTTTCATGAAAAAAGGAAAAAAAATGTGTATCATATAGATGTATCTGATAAAAAAAAAGATTAAAATTAAAAAATAATATTATAATAATTAATTTTTAATTTATATTATTTTAATATCAATCAATTATTTATTACTAAAGACAAATATGTCATGACATATTTTTTAAGATTTTTTTATTCCTCCATTGATACTTTTGAATGAAAAGATGTCTGCTCCATCGGATCCTGTTTTTTTTTTTCGAATCTCCATTTTTTGGTCCTTTAGTACAGAAAACAAGTTGACAGGGTATGGTCCACGTCAAGACTTATATTAAACGTAGTTAGCACATTGCTTGACGTTGAAACTTTCATGAGAATACATATGCCAAATATAAAATATCACATTAAACTAAATAGACGTTAAAAATAGAAAAATATTAGGTGTATCATCGGGATTTACAGCTTCATCATTTCTGTGATGTTTGATTGACTGAAAAAAAAAAATCAACAATAAATTAAATTCATCAATCCAATTATTATAATTATGAGGGGTTTACATGTACTAATAATTACCCTTGAAAATCAAGTGACCAAATAATTGCAAATATTCATGAGACCAATATCTGATTACATAATTCAATGGAGTAATATTTGCACCCCACGACGCATGATACCATGAGCGTACACATGGACATGTTCCCCCACCACCCCACACCCACGCCCAAATATCATGAATTATGATTATCATAGCAAATTGATGTGCATTTAATACAAATGTTGAACGAAAGAAAATTGTGTTGTTGAAATCGTAAGGCAAAGGCATCAAAGATCGTTTTATTCATGAGCATATAGCATGATCTATGAAATGTTTATAGTCAATGTTAAACCCTGCGTCTCCCAATATAAATGTAACATGTCTTCTTCGTTCTGATATCATAACTAAATATCGTTTTATATATTCTCTATTAATTATTGTAATTTCTTTTTAAACAAACAAATAATAAAACTAAATTTACGAACTTCACAACTTTAACAACATTCTAGTTGTGAAGGTGTTACTGATAAAAAAAAGGTTTGAGTGATGCTCTAAGATTGATAGATAAGAGTTGTGATGTGTCTAGGAACCAGTTTCCGCGGCTGTTTTTGCAATTCTCGAGCATGTTGAGGCTTTGCCCCGACATTCTAAACGTCTTCTCTTGACATTTGTTGATTGGGCGAAGGTTTATGGGGATAACAGAGATAAGGATGAAACTATTTGTTTTAGTCGCAACTTGATGAAGTCGTTGGCTAATGATTTAAAGCAGAAGGCGGCGAGGATCTGCAGAGTTTCTATTAGGCAACACTGCAGGCTCGTTTAGCTTTGGGATGCCTGGACTTGTTTGCTTCTCATAACAAGGATTGATTTGTTTTGGATAACTATGGTGGGGTTCGGAGTATGCTGGCGATCCGGGTGCATAAGTTTGATGATCAAGTCGCATGCTGTTTTACTGAATTGTGATTAATTATTTGTTGGCTTAGTGTTCTTTGTTTTGTTTGTGACTATGTTTTCGCCTACGTCCCTAAGCTTTGTATAGCTATGGATTGCCTCTTGCCTTTTAGCAATTATCGTACCTTTAATTATATAAAAAAAAAACTAACCTAGCTAAAGCTTGATTCTTGGAGAACTCATGATGAAAATTTCTCAATTACAACTAGCAATATGACAACTATACTATATGAAATTGAATACATCATACCAAAGGTGGAGCTGTTTTCCCAGCGCACAAACTTGATTCCTTGGAACACATTATAAAGTTGAAATGCCAACACACGAATATCGTATTCAACAGAGTCTTATCCACTATATCGAGTAATATAATTATATATACATAGTATGGCAAAGAAAACACACCCATTGCATAGTTTTTTATGCATAAAATTTTCAGATAAGTTGCTGCCCCTTCTTTTTCTCCCTTCGATGAACCAATTAAAACTAAGAGAAAGATATGCTTGCCACAAATGCATAGAAAACTCTGGAACAGCTAGACATGGATGGCAGCCCATTCTTCAGGATCTGTTCCTGCACTTCTCCATTGCTCTTGGGGCTGAAAAATTCAACAAAAGAAAATAAGAATAAGATTGTGTTCATCTACAGTTTAATTATCCATGCACTATATTTTTGAAAACACATAAGTCGCCGAATTGCATAAGATTCTACAACAAATGGCACAAAGAGAAGTACGCGAATTTTACATGACATAATGTAACCATACAGATAAGATATACATAATACATACCAAGTCCAATTGCGTCTGATGCTTTCATGATGCGCAGACACTTACACGAATCCACAAACATCCTGTAACACGGAAAAATATAAAACTGTTAACAATATGAACTGAACTTATCATTCGATACCTAAGATAATCTTACATGAAAAAGCTTATTTAAGTTAATTATGGATATTGTGGATACATAAATGGAGGAAGATAGAGTGACTTACTCCCAAGGGACATCGCCCACGAGCATCCAGTCGCCATCCTTATCCTCATATGTTGGAACAAACTCAGAGCCATTCAACAGATTCATCAGCGCCTTTCTCTCCTCCTTCATGAAGTCTATCATCACGCCTTGCTGCTGGGCCCCATTCTTACCTTCAGCACCATGTCACGCATTTATGTTCCCATATGTATATATACATTCATGTCTGATATACTATACAAATTAATATTCGATGTACATATTCATCACCATAAGTATATATACATTCATCACCATCATTCAACCATACACCATCAATGTACATATTCACTGCATATTTAATTCCATGCATATGCTACCATAATCATAGGCCTACTGGTCCCTTTCTTTCTAGCCGATGATCAATTAAATCGCATATGCATTATTATGATGTGCTTTTACTCTTTTTGATCTTTATATGTAAGCAATTTATATTGTATATGCTGAATACTCCCACAGGTTGCAAATTTTTACTACTCCGTCTCCTAGTATTGACTACTAAGTATCTACCAAGAAAAGGACATCAATGCCGTGCATATTTAAAGAGGCTAGGGATTCCACAAAAAATCAATCTGTTTTTTCTTGCTCAGTATTACATGAACTCGACAGCTAGGTTGGAACTTATAGCGTGTGAAAACATGAAATTCACTTTTAAAATTACTCATCTAAAGGTTTAATTTGTTATTAGAACCCGTCAGTATTTACTATCCTACGTACACTTTGCACCATCTAAACCAGATGTCTATCATTTAAGAGAGCGTGTTGTAATACAAACTCCACATTAGAATTTGATGCTCAAAACTAGTCAATTAACTTAGTAATTGATACTGAGTGATCGAAAATCCTAGTAGTTAATTTCATTAAAAGAATAAAAGCCAAGGTGATCGAAATCAAGACTGAGTGAACAACGAGGAATGACGACCAAAGTCACAGAAAAAAGAATGAAATCAATCAATGAATAGATAAATATATATATCCACACCTACCTGGCGTGACGAAGGCGGTGAAGAGGTTGGCGAGAGCAAGAGAGAGCTCTCGGTAGCTGTGATACAGCTTGAGGTCCACCTTGCGAAGATAAGGCGCCCCATCAATGCTAACCTTCACCGGTGAATTAGCCCTTCCTGCTCCTGCTCCTGCTCCTGCTCCTGCTGTGGCAGCAGCCGCGCTGTTCTTGTTGTTATTGTTGCCTGATATCTTTTCCTTGTCTTTTACGTCCTTCATCTTCTTGTCGGCGCCGGAGGTCGCCGACTTGTGGGTTGTTGCCATAGTGTTCTTCCTGTACGATCTCACTGGTGGCCATCCCACTATTTGCGCCCTGTAAGACATGATCCGTACATATTAAATCAAAATTTATTGTTGAGAATATTAAAGTAATATTCTCTTCCTTCTATGAAAATTATGACATTTTGATCCAAATCGGAAATTTATGGATTTATTGAATTTATATTAAATAATATTAAAAATATAGTTTTATTGTACTAGCTATGCGAGAAATTAATGAATGTACTGTAACTGATTTGATGTTATTCATTATCAAATTACTTACAACTTCTCCGTCCCATATAGTTTACAACATGTACGTATTTCGAACTATTCTATACGTATGAATACAAGTTTTTTTATTCATATCAAATCATGTCTGATCGTTATTAAGTTGAAGTATGTAACTTACATAATCATTGATATTTCACGATAAATTTAAAAAAAATATATTTGATCGTTATTACACGCATGTCAAACTTTATACCGACATACGTGCTCGGTCAAAAGATTATAAATATATGGGAAGGAGGTAATACTAATTAGGAAACATTACAATTTTTATGGAATATTCAAATAAGATAAGTGTTAATTTTCATGAAACGAAAAAAATAATATTACAATATATATATAATCATAATTAATTTTTTAACTTCATTCATTATTAATTGATTTTAAGTTAAAATTCAAAACATAACATGATATGATTATATCAGAGCTCTCTGGGCCAAACAGCCCTACACTCTCGGTTACTACCAGCCAAATTAATCCAAAAAGTGTGGTGATTAAATTTTTTAAGCCAAACTTAATATGGATTACTACCTGATACTCCAATTGGATTAAATTAATGGGTTAGTGTTCCCGAGCCGCAGACACGCATCATTTGTTTCTACTTGCTAAAGAAGATCAGCAGACATCATGCATACGTAGCATGCTAGCATAAAAAAAAAAAAAAAAAAAGAATTACAATACAGAACAAAATCAATAACTAGGAGTTCAAATTGTAGTTAAATATATAGGTACAATTAAGCACATCAAGTATGAGATATTAAAGCTGATTTCAATTTCTTCGTGTAAGATATCATTCTAGATGAAATCATCATGATCCTAGTAAACATATGGATAAATTTAGAACAAGCGAAAAATCAAAGTATGCGATAACAACACACAAAATCAACACTTACTTGGCTGGTGGCTTGATAGTTCCCTTGGTGGGAGAATCAAGTTCCGTGGCTTCTCTAAAGAAATCCTTTGACGACAAATCGAGCTTAAGCTTCAGATCAACACTATGAGGAAACCTGCCTCGCTTTCCGCTCTTCACCACCTCACTACCGCCCCCGCCATCATCGCCGCCACCGCCACCACCAGGCAGCCCAAGGCAAAGGTCCGTCTCTCCCAGGCCAAGCACCTTAGCCATTGCTAACTTCAGCTCTCTCTCTCTCACTTTAATCGCAAGAAATGAACTAAGAAAATGTCTTGTATTTTATTTTATAGCTTTGGAGGTGATGATGGTTCGGTATATTTAAATTCCATGACCGAATTATATATACGAAATAAATTCAATCAGCTGATGCTGTGCTCCTGATGGGTTGTATATAGGGTGTCTTGCTTTCTATGTGTCTGCGTCAATCAACTAATGTATTTTTATGGTGATCATTAATTAGCAATTATAAAAGAAATTTTTTACAATAATTAATATATGGACCGCTGATGACCACAAAAGTGGGGGAGTGTTAAGAGCATCATACGGGTCTATATTCTTCTATTTTATTTTTTTGGGTTCTGATAGGTGAAGACATTTTGAATAAAAAATATAATTAATTTTAATAATCAATCAAAAATCATTTTGCTGAGGAAAATATACATTTTGAAGGATGTATTATGAATTCCCCTAAACAATGATTTAATACTAGTAATTAACATTAACAATGAATACTCGAACTTTACGTGGACTGATGGACATAGACAGAACTTTACAATTTTTGCCGTCAGGACGAGTTGCCGATACATACAGTTTATGCTATGCATTGGCATGTCATGATTTTTTACCTATCACAGAAATATATGTACACTTTGAAATATTTCGAAGTACAAGCGTAATTATCTAAATAAGTAGATTATTTTTTATTCATATTTTTTGGTAAAAAATGAGTAGATTATTGGTTTTTTTTCCTTTGAAATGATGGGTAGATTATCGTTACTATTTTCGTTTCAATTTATTTATAATGGTTTGATCTAACACGGGATTTTATGTGTATATTAAATTTATATGAAATTTGATGAAGAAAAAAAATATTTTTTTAGAGATAGTGAGGTAGGAAGAAGAATGAGAGAGGAAGAGGAAGAAATTGACGGGGTAGTTTAATTATGTTAATATAAATTCATTATCAAATAAAAAAATAGAAATGTTATATTTATATACATATTAAAAAAATATTATAACTAAATTGGGACAATGAGAGCATTTGTTAAGTTATTATCTATTATATATATAATTACATAAAACATTCAGATGACAAACCATCTGGATGGCAAACGGTCTGACAAGCGACATAACATGATAGGACATTTGCGTCATTTTAAAATCTATAAAAGATAATCAGGTAATTTCATGTAGTTCAAATTAATAAAATTATCTCGATGACAAGCGACATGACATGACAGGCCATTTGTGTCATTTTAAAATTTATAAAAGACAATCAAATAATTTCATATAATTTAAATTATAAAAATCATTATCTAATTAAATCTCGATCTTTGTTTACGAGTTGAACGATTGAGATTAAATGTAAAGAATTTTTAAAGACCCTCTTCTCAAAAAAAAAAAAAAAAAGATCTAACAACTCATGTATAATTATTTATGAGATGAAAATAATCGATCGTTATAATAAAACCCGAAGGTTTTTTTAATCATCTAACTATAATGTTCTCTATATTCTACGAAAATAATTTTATTTTAGTAGATATTTATAATGGAGCTTTGATCTTTTGTTATATCATCAAATTTTATCTAAAAATCGATTTTGAATATTATATTATAAACAATGTGTAACAATACTAATATATAGCTTAAAACTTTAGATCAATTCATCTATAAATGTTACAATTTTAATAAAAATTATCAAATTATGTTTAAAATATGATACATGATGTGAGTTGAATTATGGTAAAAATATAAAACGATTTATAAGTTCAAAATATTTTAAATTACATAAATATAAATTATGATTATATATTAACTAATATAATATTATTATTATTTATTATAATTTTTTATCGTATGACGTATGGATTAATAATCTAGTATGAATTAAATGCTTAAATTTATGAGGTGGCCAGAGGTGAGAGAGCTAAAGTTCAGGATATAATGTGTACCACTCATGATTCGCCACGTGGATGTAAGTTGTGCGTTGGATCCGGTTCGACAGTTCGAGGTCGTTCAGTCGACAAGTCAAAAGCTGAAGTAACACAATGATTAGCGAGAATTTACTGTATACGGAGAGAGTCCCGTTTTCTTTGACCAGAGTATAAAATTAAGCATTTCAGTCTGTTTAATATCACTGTTAAAATTATGAAAAATCAAAATCAAGAATAAAAATAAAAATCAATAACAAAAATCATAATTATTTTATAAAATAAAATGATTTTTTATAATAAAAAAATATAAATACTGTATTTAGATGAATCAGAAATTATAAACAAAAAACCATTTTTTAAAATAAAATGATTTTTACAATAAAAAATATGAATATTGTATTTAGATGAATCAGAAATAAGAAACAAAAAACCATTTTTTAAAATAAAATGATTTTTTACAATAAAAAAATATGAATACTGTATTTAGATGAATCTGAAATTAGAAACAAAAAACCATTTTTTTGGATTTTTATTTTCAACTTTCGTTTTATCAATTTGAGAATAAAAAACAGAATTAAAGACAAGCACTTTTATTTCATCAGTCAATAAAATGAAAAAAAAAAATCAATAATATCAAATATGCCTTCATATCTTTCCCATGAGCCACGGCCATTCGTGAAACTCTAATTTAGATTTTCTCTACGACTCTGCGTCTGGTGGTAACAGTTTCGCCCAAAACTTTAGATCCTTTTGATATGTTTTTCTGACTCTGGATTTAAGTTTTTAATTATGTGATTAACGAATCAAAACTATTTGATATGATTTTTTTATTTTGCAAAATGAAGAATTAGAAGCTAAAAAGTTAAAATATAAAAAAAATGGATTTTTGTTTTTGATTTTTGATTTTTTTTGATAGAATCTTTTAGACTTTCTTTTTTAATAATCATTTTATTTAACGTTATGATTTTGGTTTTGAATTGTGATTTTTTGAATCTATATTGATTTTGGATTCTGAGCAAGCATACCAAACAGCCTCTTCATCACCTATTCTTAATCATTAATATTTAATAATTGACTTTTAATAGATCATGATTGTTACAAACAGTATTTATGGATTTATCATCTTATAATATTTATATATATTATAGATTTTTTTTTACCTCTGTTAAAATTTTATATCCATATCATTTTGTATGCATATATACACTCCTTCGACAACATCACAACTCAGATAGTGTCATACGGATAGGAGTAGCTGCAACTAATTGACTACAATGTTTGGTACTTCTAGTAAATTAGACTAATTCTTCCAACATGAATGCCAAGGTCTATAATTTAAGAAGAAAATTTGAAACTAATAAATTGTGTTTTAAGAACTAGTCCGTATATTAAAAGAACTTATTTATTGTTGTAGCCAACAGAAGCTGGAGCTACTTTTCCTCAAGCATTATTGATATTTAGAATGTTGTGTTCTAATCATTGTATTGTATACAATCCACATAGCCTATCGTTCCAATAGATGACTCATGAAAATCTACATCAATAACCATAATTGTGACCCTAACAAAATATTGTCGAATCTCGACATCAAAGGTTCATAACCCGTGACGGATATGTAGTGCATTGCAGAGTAAAAATCGATGCAGGGATACTCGGCCTTGATCTTGTTCTCTGCATACGCAAAATTGAGCATATTGTAACGTGTGCATACCATGTGAAATTGTTCCACTACTAGTTGAGATCCTTTTAATTTATTCCTTGCTACAATAAATTATCTTCTTTTCACGCTGTTGTTGTCTCTGTTTTATTCTCTTTCGTTTTCAATTTAAAGGGTTGAATTTGGAGAAGAAAAAACAGACGAGAAGAAATCAAAACAAGCAATATATTCTGTGGAAGTCAACGAGCACTCTGAATATTCTTACCTCCTCCGTTTCATAATATAAATTATATTTATATATTTAAGTTGTTTTATTTTTTATATAAAAAAATATCAAAACAATCAACAGTATACGTATTATTTTCTATTACAATTACTATAATAAACTCATTGTTTTCAAAAAAATATTCTTTTTTCGGATCAAATCGTTGTATATTTTAGAATTGAGGAAGTAAAAAAGATTTGAAAATAAGATAAACATGGTGTGAAAATGATAGAGATCCTGTTGAAATTGTATGATGAGTGACATAAAGCAGAGAAAATTAATTTTCGATATGGAATTCATTGAGCTTTGACATGTAATTTGCGGAAAAGAGCCATTTCAATATCGTCTAGACGCTTTGCAAAAGCTTTTCTCGGGTCCATATGAAATCGACTCTCAACGTAACTTAGCTAGGTTATTTTGTGAATCTGGTAGTAATGCTTATAAGGAGAAATGGGTCGCATCAAATGCAGCCAACTTATCTGCAACAAGTAATTAATGGTATAATTTTATACTCAACCAAATATGGGTTGATCATTAGGAAATATCGTTTGACTTTAATGTATCTCTTGATGGTACAACCAAGCATGAAGCATGGCCTAATGCGAATTGGGTTTTGGGTCGGAGAAATTGACATTTGGGGGCCAGTTTACCATTACAGCTTGGTTAGGGATGTTTCCTTCTCCCAAAATTAAAAGATGTGACTTGTCTCATGTTCAAGACCATAACACGAATAATTTGATAGTTTTGATAACATGGGCAGATGGCCTACGTGCATGACTTAACATCAATCCGAGGGTAACATATACACGACTAAGAATATGAGGTAGCAATATATAGAGCGATAGGACGACTACATATTTGAGCCAACCAAATGATATGAAAGTTAGAACACCAGGTATTGGACGCTATTTTAGGATGAGTGTTACATGTCACAGCCTCGGAGGTATTCTTGGCATAATATTGCTATATATATCAAGGTCCTAATTAAATTGATACAACGGGGATACCTAATCGATTAATTTGGCACTGAAGCATAATATTACTAATATTTTTGGATATACGCCCAATGAATACTTGCTTTGTCCAAGAAAATCTTCAGACTTCTATACATGAGTAGTCCCCTAAGCTCCCTACACAAAAAAGAAACAAAATAATCTTACAAGATGGTGATCGTGCCTCACAGGTTATAAAGTGTACTGCAAGCTCTCGCATGTCTTGCTTCGTGGATGATTCATGAACTATGTTATGATTTTGATGGATCAACGTCTAACACTGCGTTTGGATCGCAATAATGATATTGAGATGGAATGAAATGCAACATTCAGATGTAATGGAGATCGTAATAGAATAAGTTATTATATTCCATCCGAGTTGTTTGGTTGGATTAATTGGAATGCAGTTTTTTGAATCTAAAATCTAAAAAATTAAGTAATTAATTCAATTTAAAATTTAATTAATTATTTAAATCAATATTTAAGTAATGATTTTTGCTTAAAAATTAAAACTTTTTGTATGCATTTTTGTTTTTCATTTTAAAGCTTAATTTCTTAACTTTAATTTATTTAATTCATTAAATATTTTTTATATTTTATTTTTGTTATTTATTTATTTTACTTTAAGTATTAGAACTTAATAATAATTTTAATAATAAATTTTATTTTATTTTAAAAATTTGACTAATTATTTTAATTCAAAATTAATTAATTTATTAATAATAGATCAATATTAAAGTAATGATTTTTAATTAAAAACTAATATTTTGTTTTTGTTTTTGTTTTTCATTTTAAAGCTTAATTTCTTAGCTTTAATTTATTTAATTTATTACAAAAAATTCTTATAGGATTCATGTTTTACAAAATAATTCACAATTCATATAACTCGATAAAATATTTTTCAATTCATATAACTCTCATCTTTCTCCCTAAACTTTTTCAATTTTCGTATCACGCCGTCGCCGCCACGCCTCCACCACAATCACGCAAAACTCCCCCAAATCAATCAAACCCTAATCGATCAATATGATCCCAAAATTTCTCTCTAAAGATGATCGAAGTGGTGTTAAACGACAAGTTAGAATCCAGAAGTGGTACACCATCTACAAAGATCATATCATTCTGGGTGATTACGAGATCCACGACAAAATAGATCTCGAGATGTATTACAATTCAGGAAGATGATGATTTTGCGGTATATGTTGTTTTCGATGATTTTTCTTTAGTTTGATTTGTGAATGAATCAATGATGATTAGGGCTTGGGATTCTTGATTTTTGTCTTTGTGCTGTTATACGTTTGTGATTTTGTTTTCATTATTGATTTATTTTTTTTTAGCAATTTTCAAACAGTGAGTTAATACAAATGAACAGTGCGCCAATTCTGTTTTCTTAAATAAAAATTCATGTTTTTTTTAATTTTATGGATATCATGTTATAAATTTTGTTTAGACACTTGTATAATTTTTTTATTCAAAAAGAAAGAATAGCGCACTGTTTTTGATTTTTGAACTGGAGCAATGTTTCGTTGAACTGACGCCTTATTTTTAAACAGTGCGTCAATTCAATTTTTTTTATTTTTTTTTCTTAAATAAAAATTCATGTTTTTATCTTCAATTTTATGGATATCATGTTATAAATTTTTGTTTAGACATTTGTATTTTATTCAAAAAGAAAGAACAGCATACTGTTTTTGATTTTTGAACTAGAGCACTGTTTCGTTGAATTGACGTCCAATTTTTAAACAGTGCGTGCGTTATGAGAAACAGTGCTTCAGTGTGTGTGTGTTTGTTAGTGTGTTAGTGTGTATGTGTGTCTATTCTCCTTGTTGGTTTGATTTTGAACAACATTTTGAGAAAAATAAAACTGTCGTACTGTTTGATATATAGGCGCACTGTTTCGATCAAATAGTACGCCAATACAAATTTGTGTTTCAAACATGTCGGATAATATGTAATAATTATTTAAATTATAAGAGTATCATGTTATAAATCTGTGTTTATACATTCGTGTATTCATGTTTACAAAAATAAAATAAAAAAATAGACGTCCTGTTTGATTGAAACAGCATATCTAATGAGATTGTTGAGTTGAATCGAATTTGATTTTTGATTTGGATTTGAGTTGATTTTAGATTTCGATTTGAAATTGAAATGGTTTTCGACAGTGCGCCTCTATATGGAATGGTTACAATCGTGGGTTTGGGTGGTTTGGATTTGATAATCGTAATTGTGCTAGATGGAAATTATTTTTTAGATTGTATCTGTTGGGAATTTTTTTAATTTTATTGTAGTTTTTGAGAATTTTTCCAATTTATTAATTAATATTAATTTGGTATTTTCGTTATTTATTTTATATATTATAAAATAATAATGATATTAATATTAATATTTTAATTATACTTTAATTTAATTTAATTTTGAATTTAATATAATTTTAATTTTTATATCACATCTCATTTAACCAAACTTTTAATTTATTTTTAATTTCAGATTTTGTTTTGAAAGTTTTAATCTTAATTTCAAAAAGAGAAGAGGAAAAAAAATGAGTGATTCCATTTCCATGAATGGGCGACTAGGGAATGAAAAGAAGGGTTTGAGAAGGAGTGTTATTCCGTACGAAATATTCTATTTCAATTTCATACGCAAATCAAATACGATTTTTTTCATTCATTCGGAATATCTCATTCCATTTTTTTCCCTCATTTCACCAATCCAAACGCCACATAAAAATAACATTGTTTTTATACTTAATTACTTCAAGATTTCAGTTGACCGGAAAAGTAAATTGGAGATTTGGGGCAATTGATAAAAGTTTGCTGTCAAACTCCAAAAAAACTATTGAACCAGATAGTATCAATTACTCTACCTATGATAATAGTTTTCGTTTCGCTCCTCCATATTTTAAGTATTCATAGAGTTACTGCTTTTCCCCGTATCCGATTATAGTAATAGTTTTAATTTCTTGCCACAATGCTATTTCATCAAACTAATTTTCACGTTTATAAAAGAATCATCATGTAGTTGATATAATCATAAGTCACATGGATTTCCCATAAGAATCGTACACTATACATGGGAAGAGAATCTTGATGATGCACCTTATATATATTCGTAATAGTACACCTACACAGCTATTAATAATGAAAATAATATTCTTCGTGTTGGACAAGGGACACCGGCATGGGATCAAAGCTGAATTGGATAGGGAACATGTCTACATAGTTAAATTCCCAACAGAATCTCTACAGGCAGTTCATCATTTTTATACACACATTTACAGGTTTTTGTTGCAAAAAATATTAACTCAACGAAAAATAATTTTTTTTCTTAATAGTATCTGATTTCTTCCGTGAGAAATGCATCGAACTAAGTCATTTCTTGATCTAATCTCATAACAAGAGTCCCCATCGCCATGTTAGAGGCGGAGGGCCAATGTTTTATAAGTCGATGACAACTCTCGTGCGGGTGGCGGACCAAGCGGACCATCATCCTCGATGATCATGTTCACTGATCATGACCATATGCACCCACTTGAGCTCGAAACATGACCATGTCGATCGAGGAGGACCCCTTTTGAGTCCTCACATATTGGCATGGGCAACCCCACCCCACCCTACCGCTACGTGGTTTTGCACTTCTCTTCTTGTTTGATATCATTCATCGAGGTACATATGGTCGACGATGAAACGTCACGGACATCGACACCATGAGGGCACAAATGTAATGCAGCTATCGAAGGTATTCGACGACTCTCGATCACAAACGGAGCTATCGATATTAAGAGAAACTGAAGAGAAGAGATCGACCGCAATGATGGTTGCTGAGATTCGACGAATCAATTGATTGACCATGTAAACACTTAGGGACGACAATATAAGATGAAATTGATCATTTCAGGAATAACATTGAGACATGAAAAACAGATGTATATGAACAATCTAAGAACATGGGATACCAATTTTGTCATTATCAAATTATAAATATATGTGGTATCATGATGGGAAAACACTCATCAGAATGATCTTCAGGTCAATTTCTATTTGATTTTATACCCATGGGGTGGAGATAGGCAGCACCTGTCAACTGCGAACATGAGGGGTGGGCCAACAAATGTACCTAAAGGGCAAATTATACATGGCCCATTTAGATCCACCAATATTATAGTCTTCTGGCCCGGCCCGTTTTCCACCAGCCAAATTCCACCTGTAAAAGACGAGGAAAAACAGTAGTTCATAGCTATATAAAGTACGTGTAGGATTATCACCTGTATAGATCTCGAACTCGAGTTCCGTGAATAAACAAATAGACATAACGCGAGTTTGTCCTTCTGCGTAATTATTGGTCCTTCTCGGACCACAAATCATGTTACATTACTTGCAACAGAGTTAGCTAGAAAACTTCCTGTGTATTACCTGCAGTAAAATTAGGTAGAGAGCTCCCTCTGTGCCTCGGATGCATATAATACTGAAGTCACGATAGCATAATCGGGTGTGCGCTATGCTACATGTTTCATAACTCGTAACTACTAGAGAGTACATCATCTGTCCTTCACTCCTTGTCGTGCAAAATCCTGGTGAAATTAAGATCTATAAATTCCAACACAGGACCATAACTACGCACGTAATTATGTATACGCTCCGGGATAGGGAAAGGATTAGTCATGTACACGAAAAAGATGACAAGCCAAATCTGCCAAGATATCCACAATGCATATCTGGAAACATGTATATCCATGAGCTACAGATAGATAAACTTTTACTTCTCATGAGATCTCCTCAAATGTTCTTGTGGGGAGGACTCAGGAGAGCGACAAAAGCTAAGTCAAGAAATGTTTTCGAGTCAATATCATATCCAGTCTGGAATGAAAGAACTATCCGCGGTCCAAGCCTAAAAACCTGCTCTAAATAACCCTAAAGCAGAAAAAGAGCGTGTTACCGACCGAAGAACTAGGTCGTTCTAGGGCCAAACATGATGTATCGAGGCTTTTGCAACTGATTGTATGTCGGTAGAAAGCTTAGGGTTCAACGCGTTTTCAGACAAGTCGGGCGGGACTTATGGATCTAAAGGACTTATGAACCTGGCTTTACCAAAGTCGCTTAAGAAACAACCTTTACATGGCCCTCAGTCCAACTTATCTTTCACCAGAGTTACATTGGATTGTAATCCACATCTTACCAATCCTGAAATATGAGTATTCATCGGAATCTCGATAACACAAACAGCCTAGAACACACAGGAAAGCTAGATAGAATCCTACACCGGATCTTCATCACACCGTGGCTATCTAACATTTCCAGAAACAGGATCGCTTTTGTGCTGAAGGCAGCCCGAATCGGCACCTTATAAGGAAACTTCAGGCTTTTCTCTCAATCCTTTAGGCTCTCATTTGCCTTGGTATATATGCGAAACATGATCACACACACAACATACCCTTTTCTACATTGTATGTGAAACATGACTCACACCTGAACCGACCAGACCACAACTAACTTTACCTAACAGAGAAGACAAAAACCTTGAGACAGCTAGAACTTCCCGGGGGTTGGGAGCACAAGTACATTTTTTTTGTGATCTACTGTCCCAAAACAGATACTCCTAATACCATGACTCAACCAGCACACCCACCAAAGCAGCAAGATCCCATGGCCCTTGCCTGCTGCACTGCTGCCATTGCCCCCACACGACAGAATCCTCCTCTCTCCTTCCCCATTATACCCTGCTCCACTACGAACTTTCCTTTCCTTTTGCTTTAAACCATTGATTTACTTCCGCTTTTTTCGTCGGTCCAACCGGTGAAGCTCGTTGCCATCGATGGTCCCAAGTATTGGGGTATTGGGTCTAAGCTCGTTGAGCGTGACCGTTCTTTGGCAGATTATCGATGAGATATCTTCTCACATCAAGCAACTGATTAGAGAGATGTAAATCTGATCCTGAAATGAAATGTTTTTCAGTATTATTGAAAGCTAAGATGAGCCCATCATCCAACGGCTCAAGATACATCACCCTCACATGTTGACCATTCCCTCCAATACAATATACATCTCCCTCAAAGCAAGTCTCTGCCCACCTTGTGTTTGTCCCACTCTTGTCCCCCATATTACCATAAAGCTGTTGCTTTTGCCACCGACAGCATTATCTTGCCTTTGCCCCTCCGCACCAAGTCATGCCCCTTCATCATTCATATAACTACTTCTCTTAATAATAATTCATCATACTATAAAAACTGCCCTCTCACTTCTCATTTTTTCCATCACCATTCCCCCTCACGATTATATAGAATACAAAGAAAAGCAAGATCACAACTAAGCTCTCAACCACTATCATCATCAAACCAAAACTTCACATATACGAGTCCCAACTCATCAAGGCAGATTCAAAGCTAGAGAAGAGGAAAAGAAACAAGAATGAGCTGCATGGGTTCAACTAAGAGTGATCAGGGTGGGCTTTACCTGGAGGACACCGAGCTCCGGTTGGGCTTGCCGGGCACGGATGCATCCGACAAGGACTTCTTGTCGGGTTTCCGCGGCAGCAAACGGGCATCCGAGGGCGATGACTCCGATGCTGGCCACGACGCCTTACACGCCGGTCCTGCTGCCAAGTAAGTCCATGCTCTTGCATCATGAAAAATAGTACACATAAGTTTATGTATGGTCTATGAGTTGCATAGACAAATACTAGATTTTGACATATAATGAACTTTGGCAGGGCGCAGGTGGTGGGATGGCCTCCAATCAGATCATACAGGAAAAACAGCTTCAAACAGAAGAAATCAGATCAGCATCAACATCAACATGGAGTGTATGTGAAAGTGAGCATGGATGGAGCACCATACCTCAGAAAGATTGATCTAAGCATCTACAAGGGATACCATGAGCTCCTCAACTCCCTTGAGAACATGTTCAAGTTCAGGATCGGTGAGTACTCGGAGCGAGAAGGGTATGGTGGTTCGGAGTTTGTTCCGGCTTATGAGGACAAGGAGGGTGACTTGATGCTTGTTGGTGATGTTCCATGGGAGTAAGTTTTCATATACCCGCAGCCATTCTCTTCAAAGCATTTCTTGTGAGGAATTGATGTGCTGACATGAAATTTCGCTTGTATTTCTCATTGTTGCAGGATGTTTGCATCGACCTGCAAAAGACTCAGAATTATAAGAGCATCAGATGCAAAAGGACTCGGTTATGCTATTTGATGAAGACAAGAAATGTTTGGATCCATAAACCAACAAGAACGACAAGGATATAACAGAACAAGAAACTCAGATCTGTTTTGAAGCAGGGTTCTGTGCTTTGATGAATCCTTGATGCTTTACTTTTACATCATGCAATGAGTTCTATTATGCAAGAAGCTGCATAGGAAGAAAGAGTTTTTCGTTTCATATGTCAAAAATGTTGAAATCAGGAGAAACAAAAAAACTTATTTTGCCCAAGTTTTTGTGACTACATCATTGTACGTATGAGATTTATTGATTATCAGATGCAATATTCATACTTATGTGAAGCTTTTGGTATACATGCGATGAGGTACACTCAGGTGTTTACTTAATTGGATTCATTTGTTAATGATTAAAACGACCGCTATGCCATGAACTTAATTGCTCCTTCAATTGTTACACATCAAATTCAAACACGGAGCACCTGAACGATCAGGGAGGGAGGACAAGGTCGGAGCCGAACCAAATAACTAGAGAAATCATGCAAGGAGAATTTAGAGAAGTATGCTAAGTAATGCAAGGCGAAAAAGCTGTGACATGCATATGACAGGAAGAACAACGCTCCTAGAGTTGATTAAATGCAGCACGAAAAAAACGATGATCTGTTAAATTTCAAGCGCCACATGAAACGCCATGGTGAGGATGTATCATTCAAGGCATACGGGGATGAAGTTCATCTACCTGGACAGATTCCAGGATGAAACAGATAAATTGCAGGATACAGAGACATTGGAGCTTACTTGTTAAATTTACAAATCCACAGAGTCACACAACATTACAGATACATGTCGGCATATGGGCATATGTTCTCCCTCATATTAACAACTTTTTTCCTAACTCGTAAGGTATACATCACTGAAGTGGCATTGAGGCATCTGGAAGTTATCAGTAGATTGAAATACATGGACAAAATCATTTGAAGTATTCAAATGCTCTAGGTAAGATCTTGTTTATTAGTCTCTGCTCATATTGCCTCCCTTTGCCAAACATTCAGGTAAGAAAATGATAACTCCACGCTAGGTACATAAACCAGATAGCCTAAGAAGATAAACCACACGATACAGGCATTAGCTACAGGACCAAACAAGATATACCCATGCCTAACATTTTGACGTACCAAAAGGGGTTGAGTACAAGCCAAATCAAGACGGCAGTAGTAGGTTCCTTCACAAAAAATATAATTGAAGGAAGGAGGGCCTTTCCATATTTGAACTTATGACGAGATATAAGTGAAACAAAGATGAGAATGGTAACTTGTAAGTGTGTCACAGAGATTCGTCAACAGATATGAGTTTTGGAATAAGGAGAAATGAGGGGCCGGGATGGCGACCGTTGGACATGTTATAACGGATATTCGAGAGAAAAGACGAGGCACAGGAAGATTACTCATGTGACTGATTTCATCTACTTCGAATACAAAACCTAAATAGTAACGACTTCCATCTACTTGGGATTCTAGTAGCAAGCAGAATCATCAAGTATCTCTTGATTTCGAAAACACCTCGAGAAAAAAACAAACACGGAGTTAATACTCTTTAAAAAAGTGATAAAGCAGTGTTAAGTTGTTTGAATGCTTTATCAACGGTATTAAAGACTCGTAACATTAAAGTTCACTCACTTCTGTAATAAAGCAAGTTTGTGCGCATTTCCTATTGCATCTTTACAGGCCATAGAAACAAAGATGTATCATGGAGTCAACAGATCAAAAGGCAGTCGTCTCTCAACCAGCAGGGATTAATTAAAGGGAACAGAAAGAAACTAGCGGCACAGAACGGTCTATTTATTTCAAAGAGTAATAATCCCAAACCAGTAAGTGGCGTTGTAGTTGAATAAGAACTATCATTGTCCTGCAGTTTTCTTGTACTGTATCATGCAACCTTCCAAGAATACACAAAATAAAACGTAGCAAAAAGAAATAGATGCATTCAGAATTTTGTAACTTTAGTTAGACATGAGTGGCCACAGAGAACACGTACCTGACTAACGGAGGTAGTTGCTCTTCATATCACCTCCTGCAATCGTCCCAGCCAACACAAACGAAGTTTCAATAATCTTAGTGCAAACGAGGTACGATGTCATGCCGTGATTATCGTTGTGCTGGGCAATGTGCCACAGATAGTCGTTAGTGACAATCTGCATCTCTTGCATTTTGTGCGATCCCAGAGGCTCAGGGGATTACAGGAACTTCTATCCTACAATTATCCAGCAGTCAGCTTAGTCACACTGAAGCCAGAACTCAGGAGTTTCACATCTTGATCAAATGATAAGCTCTAACAGGAAACAAAACGCTCTCTCTTTAAAATCGCAACTTTCACAAGAAAATTAGAGACATACCTAGAAAGTAGATGATTGGGATTCAACCGCATGTAGAGAGCATGGCAACTGCACTGGAATTGTTTTTGTTTGTTTGCTCGCATGTACTGGTGCATCTGCCCAGCTTTGAAAGAAATCAGCTCAGCATCAGTGCATCACTTTAACACCCTACAGACTCAAACTCTGCACATCCGAATAGGTTCATGTAAAAAATAAGCAAATCCAAGATAACTCATATGATAGGAAAACTTCATGCAGAATGCGGCTCATTGCAAGCCAACTGGTACTACAACATCCATCATCCCATCTTTCGCAAGCTCAGTGCATGAAACAGTATCGAAGAAAGCCATTCGCAAGGGCTGAGATCACAGTGCTAAAACCGTGCCGTTTTGACAATAACTGAATCCCGCAATCGGTGACATCTCATGGCGAAAACATAACAGAGATGGCGCCAATAACGAAAGCGTCATCGTCTGATCTAACATCTCTTGCAGAGGCTGAAGTGCAACACCAATGGATTCGATCAAAATCGGCAACGATGAACCAAACCAGCCAAAACAAACTGGTATCGAATTTCATCATAAACCCCCGTCAGATTCAGCCCGACGACATTGAGACCTCAATCGATGGCATTCATGCTGATACTCCCATCATCATGGTCATCATCATCGTTGGGCTTCACCCCCCTCTGTGAGGCCCAAGCCACAGGCCCACATACACGGCCCATAACCCATTACATTTTTTCTCGTTGTTCCGCCCATGCCCATGTGCCTGATCTCTATCCACTTACCTCGCAGCGCCGATCACCGCCTCGGACTTCTTCGGCCAATTTTGCATCGGAGCTCCGGCGTCATAATCTAAGGTGACAAATGATCTCTCTCTGTCGCTAAATTTTTCGACTCTTGATCTCGAAATGTTCGAATTAGAACGTAACACTCCATTGATCTCGATTTTGCAGCGAGGATTCGAGTCAGAATTCGATCGGATTCGAAGCTCGGGGAACCGTAGCGTCGGAGAAGCTTGAAACCCTAATTGAGTGTTGGAATTGTGGGCGAAGAATTAGGGTTTTGGATTGAGTGAGTGTTCAGGGGAGAGAGAGAGAGAGATGTCGTCGATTGGGACTGCTAAGGGATTGCTGGAGGTGGGGAAGTTTGCGGTTTATGTTTCGGTTCCGATTGCTTTGATGTATGTCTTCGCAAACAATAACAAGAATCTGCAGAGGATAATGGGCAACGTGAGTTTCCCTCCCTGCGTTCTCCTAACTATTTATATCTTCGTTCTTTGAAATGAAAGATTGGTGATTCGATTTGGTTTGTGATTGAATTTGATGGCTTTGGGATTGGGGTTGTGAAATTTGGTGGGGGTTGGAGGATCATGTGGTTTTGTATGGGTGATGAGCGATTGGTTTAGGATCATTGTTTGTGATAATGGGAAATGTGAATCAGGTGTTCATGAGTTGGAGTGAGGATATGTTCTGAATATATTTTTGGGGTAAAAATGGTGCTATCGTCGGGATATTGGTTTCATGTTTGTGTCTGCAGTTGTGCAGGAGAAAGAATTTTTTCGTCCTGCCATCGACCAGTGTTTTACTGAGCTCTTGTGCTGTAGATTTTTGCAGTTTTGTGTACCTTTAATAAAATAATAAAAACAGTGCCATTATTCCATAAGCTACGAATTTTAGGAGTAGACCAACTCGCTATGATGTGCGATTTGCTATTCTCCCGAGTCCTGATCGATATGTTGATCAAACTTTTATTTGATACTATTTTTTTTTTTTATTTGTTATGAAATCATGTTGGCCGAGTTGGTGATTATTTATTACCAGCCTTGAGTGTTAACTACGTAGTAATAGATTTGACTCAGGCATATATCTGAGTCTTGATTACCGAAGCAGTTGATAGGTTGAAAACTTGTGCAGATAAGATCCATCCAGTGTCTAAAGAATGTAAAAGTATTCTTGGTTCTAATGAGGCATTCTCATTTGAAGAGTCAGATGGGGGCTATTTCATGAGTTGTTGATCCACAAAGAGCCTGTTTATTCGAACGATGCCATTTGTAGCGTGCTGATTCATGTGCTTGGAATGAAGATTAATGACAAGCCGTGAATGAGTTGGGATGTTAGACATACAACTGTCCCTAAACACTAGATCCTGAGCATAAGCGCTAACACCTCTCATGGGAATATAGATGTGTTGCTCCAATGTGAGAGTATTCTACAAATAGGTGCGATTTCCCCCGCATATCCACCAGCATAAATCCTTGATCGGGCGAAATCTACAAAAGCTAGTACTTAGTCGACATCAGAATATGTTTCTTTTATCATTTTTATTAAATCTTTAGGGTTCCATCTCAAAACCAATTGACAGTGAGTGGAGTAACCCACGATCTATGTATGTGATTGTCCTAATTTATTAAACTCCAATGTGGATAGGGTTTTCTGAACCATTTTGCACCCATGTTTTCCACAAGTTGGGATTCGCACGTGAATCTTCTTCTGTATTCTGTCTTTTGATTGCTTTTCTCCCCTTGTTTGTGCGTGTGCCCCCAAGTTGGGTTGGTCAGGTTGATGGTGACAAATCCTCATTGCCAAGTTTCTCTTGATTAGCATTAAATGTTGCAATTAAGGTTGCGCTTGATCTCTAGTTCTGGGCTTGGATAGATACATGATGGAACTTGTGAACTATCAGCACTTTAGGATTAGCAGTGCACAGGGTTTGTACGCCCCAGTTGTTGGCCTATGTCTATGCCTATCAAGACTTGAGCAAACATTAGGGTATCCAAGATTCTGGAGGTCAGATAAGAGGATAATTAAGCGATGGATGATGCAGAGGTTATGAAAGATCACTTCCGTTGCTGTTGGGGAAAACAAGCAACAGAGGAAAAAATGACTCATCCACAATCATATGCTTGATGCACTCCTGATTGGAAGGAGTGGGAGGAGTTGTTTGTATAGCTGAAATCATCGACGTGAGAAGCCTGCTAGAACTTATTAGAATGGAAATTCGTCATGCTTCCATGAATTATGCTTACTGTAATGAAGGAAGTTGCAACTTTTATCATGTTTTTGTTATTCTTCTTGTGACACTTGTGTTGTTACCTTTGGCACAGCGTTCTTATGTGGTTTATCCTCCTGAGGGACCACCACCCCCATCACCAGAAGAACTGAGAGAAGTCGCTCGTGAATTAGCTGCGAAGAGGAGCAGTCGTGTATGAGTCCAGTCTCTATGAAACTGTGAGCTACTTCTGTACCATCTAAATCTGTTCACACCTTCTGAACTTGTAACTGAAATGATTTACCAAAGATGAGTACATAAGGTGTGGATGATCACCCTCAAGGACTAATTCATGTCTTGTTCCTCTATGTTAGTAAATTCCACATTATCCGACACGTGACTAAGGAATATATCTTACTATCTTATGTCGTATGTTTCTACATTTCTATTCATAGGTAGCTAGCTGAGAACTCGGACTTCGCCTGGCCCATATCGAGTACACCTTGATCCCTATCTGGGATGTTAGAACCCATACCCAAAAGAAGAGCTCATTAAAAACTAGTTTGATAAAAGATAGTACCTTTCAAGTTTATAATTCCTTCCACAATTCTTGATGGAGTCGATGTGGCTTTGCTCACATCGTAAAATGACCCGGACAGGTAGGGGCATAACCAGAAATTGGGAATGATGGGGCAGCAAGAATCGTTGAGAGTTGTTATACTTCTGCTTCAATATTAATTGTCACATGCTTCTAATGTCACGTATTCGAATACGTGACACTCCCTCATCAGTATTGGAGGCGCCGCTTCCACGTGACCTCGTTGAAGCCATATCAATATCAAAGAATGAATTTGCCAACGTAGGACTTATCTGTCGGCACATGCACATAGGAAAAGGCCGAATCTTAGATTTTCCTACATGTTTTATGTATTTTTCGGATGAATAGGGCCAAATATGTAAGGGGCAGGAAACTTCGTCGCCAGCGTGGTCGTAGTCGGTTGTATCTGGCCCAGTTTTAGTTGGCAGTTCATGGACGCCTTTGGATCATCTGTAGATCTTCGTAATAACTGGTAGTATTGACGATGATGGCTACTTTATTCTCCGTGTGGCTTTATAGAGATTTTATGGTCCTGTATAAGCTGTTAAAATCTTTTGGTACTTAACATACGAGGACAATTGTGCGTGCCAATTACAGTGACGTGGTTTCGGAAGTCCGAAACTAGGGAACCTTAATATTTGGTCATCTGGCGATTCGGTTTACAGCATCTGTCCCATTAGAATAGCATGTCAACCAGCACAATTTTCATTTCCTAATCCATTGATGATTATCTAGCGTAATCTTAGACGAAAGGCTTTGATACTTAGCCCGCTATTCTACCTCTTTTGTTGACTTGGAAGGCCTATAGGTACTGCTTCCAGAAAACCGCAACCCTATCCATTCGGCCAAGTTCCAGTTAGTTTATTATTCATAGTTCAACACCTAGCAAAAGGGCATATGTAACGTTGGGAGGAGCCAGCACTCGATTGATCTGATATACCGTTTTAAAAGGGGATATGTAACCTAGCTTATATATGCGTGATGGCCCAGGCCTGTCTTTACTGCTTAATCCTTGGCACAATAACTTACTATGGCCTGATAAGATATATTATCGTCATTTCTGCGGCCAGCATACTCTTAACCATGAAGTTTTTCTAGATGGAATCGTCTCTGTAGTTGTTACCCGTGGACCGCAGTATTGTATGGAGTAATTATTAGAAGTTTACGTAGTGACCGGTGCCGTTAAATTATAAAGTGGGAAAGTCATAAACAAAGTGACTAGCTACAAACTGCGCTATTTGGTTGGCTATTGTTTAATTCCCGTTCCTCCTTTCGGCACTAAAATCTAAATCTTAGGAAAAGTTGTGTTACAGAGACTTAGCTATGGATTAATGTGATACGCAGGAACGAGCTCTTAGGTTAGGTTGATACTGCTGTACACTTGTACTCGGTGCATAATTGGACTATGCTCATGGTACATGTCATGCTTTTGGTGACATTTGAAGACCATTTTTTGTGGATAAACTTCTACGATTGCCCCTACCAAAGATTCCATTCGTAGAGTGGAACATACTCCTGTACCACTCGTTTCAACCTAGCTCTAATGATCAAGAGATCTTGCACCTTCAACCCAAAATATTGTTATTATTAAGCTGAGTTAACAAGAAAATGAATGCTTATACGTACATTGTAACGTGTCATCTTAGCGGAGTGAAACTGTGTCATCATAGCGGAGTAAAAGTAACATTTGAGTAAGAATGAATGCTTATGCGTACATTTAATCACAATTGCTCCTAATGGAATGTTTGGTTGTTACATATACTGGCTTAAGAATAGGTACCATTTATGCCTCGTATCACATACCGAGTATATGAGTAGTGAATAAGTAGTTAGGTGATACGGACAAAGAGTGTGACAAGTTGCTTGTCTATATGAACTTTTATGAATATCGAACATGACTTGTCAAGTATAGGACTGCCTTTTTCTGGACCTTACAAGTTATATAAAGGCAAATGAACTTTCACGTTTATGATCATATGATAGTACGTACACTCTTGGGGCATTCAAGATATATCTATATATGAGGCCAAGGCCAAAAAAATCATCGTCCCACCTATATGGCGTTAGAAGTGAAAGGATTTGTGACTGTGACCTGTGATTTTTGTTAATTGGTGGAATTTTTTGGCCCGCATCAGTACATCAGAATCTGATATTTTCACATTGTTTACTCACACAAATGACCATTTTTTCCCTTTTTCAATGGCTAATTTAAGGTTTTGACACACGATATATCTACGTTAGGTTTGTATTTATGATCCTTGGGATGGACATGCCGTAACATGACAAGGTAGAATCATGTATGTCCTGTTACGTATAAGAAGATCATTCCGAACTTAATGGCTAATTGTTATAATTTCGTATAAGAAAGATCGACAGACGGATGAAAGACATGTCACATTCTTACCAATAGCAACAACGATTAAGAAAATTATCAAAAAGAAA
>JAOVYX010011237.1:0-33315 GCA_035668315.1 Drosera spatulata
GTATTTATTGTAACAGTTGTGGAAGAGAATAACGGATATATTATGGTTGATTTTGTATTTTTTTAGATGAAAACTTTTCATGATACCCTCTCTGTCCCATATTTATTGAAACGTTTTGGTCCGACAAAGAATTTATGTGAGTGTTGAATTTGTGTGGATGTTGATATAGAAATAATATTTTTTTGATGATAGTGGGGTTACTGTAACAATAATGAGTGTATTATATATTATAATTTTTTTCAGATTATAATTAATATAAGATAAGAAAATATTATAAATATTATAAAATAAAAAAAATTAAATATTAAATTTATTATAAAATAAAAGGAATATAAGGTTGTCACGGGACGACAATAATGATCCTCCTGAGTTTTGTGGGCGAAAACTTTCACCAATTCTTATTCGTCCGCCTTTTTTTTCATCCCAGCACCAAAAACAAAAACCCGAAAAATTTTCAATTTTTCAATTTCGATTTCGGTTTATGTCCAAAACTCATCCCAATATTTATTCACTCATCCAACTCCCCACACCCTCTTCTCCTCTCCACCCCTTCCCTGCAAATCAGCGCCGAGCAAATCAATGGATTCCCACCATGGATGGCACGCCACGGTAAATTCAACCGAAAGGAAGGGGCAAAAACGGAAACCCGACGACCAGCTCGAGTTCCGCCGCCGTCACGCCTCTTCCTCCGCCCCTTCCACCTCCGCCGCCTCCGACGACATCCTCCGCGACATCGGCCACCAGATCGGAGTCCTCCGGCTCAGTTTCTCGTGGACCGAACCCGATCGAGCCGCCGCGAAGCGAGCGGTTCAGTTCTTGTCGGAACTTGCCAAGTCAGGTGACGAAGGGGACGGATCTGGTAGATTTTGGTTTGATTTGTGGTGGTTTTTGGTTTTGATTGGGGTAATTTTGTTGTTTTTTAGAGGATCGAGTGGGGGATATTGTGGAGCAAGGTGCTGTGGAGGTGTTGGTGAAGTATTTAAAGGAGCCGCCGATGGAGGCGGAGGCGGAGACGGTGGTGAAGCCGTACGAGCATGAGGTCGAGAAAGGGAGCGCGTTCGCGCTCGGTCTTTTGGCTGTGAAGGTAGTTGGCGGCGGTGCGCTCTGTGTTTCTTGTTTTATGATTTTGCTGTGGTTGTTGTGAATTTGTTGTATGTTGATTGTGGTTTGGAAGTTATTGGTTATGCTGCTGGTTTGGACGATAGTTGTACTATGTTGCAAGTATTGCGAAATGAGATATATAGGTGACTAATATACGACTGGAGGATTAGCTTTGAGATATGACGAAGAATATTAGGGCTTATATGGTAGCTATGATCGACACATACATATTGGTTAGTTTGTTCCGAGAATATTGTATCATCTTGAGGTGTTTGTGTCATTTTTCTTTCCTCAAACTTTTCTTGGGTTTGGTATTCATGTTCTTGTGATTCGAGGCTAGTGGTTAGAGATACGAGCTTTCCTATTTGCTAGTGAATAGGTTTTAGATGCTTCTTTCAAACTGCAGAACTGCCATTTATTGTTAAAAAAATGACTCTGAGCCTCCAACATCTATTGGAATGACTAATGCATTATTTCGTGGTAGTTCCTTTTAGGTCAGAGGTTATTTAGGTAGTGCGTATTTGCTATTTTGCGGGGAGAATCAATGATGTATCATCTAGTATGGGAAGGTAGCTGTTATCATGTCTGTTACTTGTGGGGACTGACTTCACTGAGTTCAGGCCTATGCTTAAACTTTTTGATCCACTGTCGAGCAACCGTGTGTCTTAGACTACTCTTTTGCCGTGAACAAAGTGATGTCTCACGGTATACATGGTTAAATGGATTTCACAAGATATTTAGATGAGAAAACATGAACACATAGAGAGATCGTTCTTCTGTCTTGAAGTGTGTGTGTGTTACAAGGAACCGCATGGTGCACACTTCGTGCCAAAATTCCTTTTCTGTTCTGGACATACTCTGTTCTTATGGGGGGCATTACAGCAGTGGTCGTTATTGGCAAGTGGCAACTTTTTTTTGGCTCCTTTAATTTTTCTTACCTGGGGCGTTAATCATATAGAGTAGCACTTTGGGTATACTACTAAATTCCAAATTAGCTCCTGAAAAATCACTTAGAATAGGTTATTTGTATAAAACTTGTGCAAAGCTGTTGGAAATCAAGAATATTATCCTAATATAGTTTCTTCCTTGGTGATGAATTTAGTTGTGCTTCTAGAACTTTACCAGGAATGCCAATCGACTTCCTGACAGGGTGGAAAAGCTAGGATGAATAATATCTATTAATCTGTTTCATATTATTGCCTTAAACTTGGTGAAGTTAGAAAAGGACACTGTTCATTGGAGTCAACTCCTTTTGATACCATACACATAGCTAGTGACGTTATCATTGCTTAAAACGGTGTCTTTCTATCATCAATTTTATTAGCTTATGCAAACAGTTTAGGCAGACAGTTTTATTGTTGTAGTTTTCACCTAGAAATTTCAGAATTTACAATTAATGACACTTCCAAAAGTAATTGATGTGCTTTTATTCATTATAAGCTGTTCCCGCTTATAGGGTTTTAGATGAACTGGTCGTGATTTTTGCTTGAAGTACCTACATAGCATCCACTTAACCACTTCAAGGCACATTTATGAGCAAAGATGTCGGCCTTATCTTGCTGGTACTATTTTAGAACATAGAACTATCAATATCATCTCATCTCATCTACAAGTTTTACTTGCCTGTTGGGACCATCGGTTAAAACAAATGTTTCACTGAGTTAGTTAATATTCAATTTTTGTTTGGAGTTGTGAGACAATAGCATAATCATATGCATGCTGGTTGGCATGCGCTGCAGTTTTTTTGGGCATATTTTGTAGCATGCTTTTGCATGACTGCATTATCACTTATATCTTTATAATTTTTTACAGCCGGAGCATCAACAGCTTATAGTTGATGCTGGTGCCCTGCCCCATCTTGTGTATCTCTTGAAGAGACATAAGCACTGCTCCAACACAAGGGCAATCAATGGTGTTATCCGAAGAGCTGCTGATGCTATCACCAATCTTGCTCATGAAAATAGCAACATAAAAACCCGTGTCAGGTCTGCTCTTTGCCTGGTAGTTGTAATTTTTGACACTGAAATGTTGTTTACTTATGATCTTCCTTCCATCTGTTATTCAGGATGGAAGGTGGCATTCCACCGCTTGTTGAGTTGCTTGAATCCGTCGACTCGAAAGTGCAAAGGGCAGCTGCAGGGGCATTACGAACCTTGGCTTTTAAAAATGACGAGAACAAGAACCAGGTAATGGACCTTACAACCTAAGTATTTTTCATTTCATTCTATTTTCCTACCATTTAAATTTACTCTGAGTGACAATGAATGACTCCACAGATTGTCGAATGCAATGCACTTCCTTTTCTGATTTTAATGCTCCGATCAGAAGATCCTGCAATCCATTATGAAGCGGTATGAGCTCATAATATTTACTAATTTTATGGCTCATTATGGATTGTTTCTAGTTTCTCATGGTATTAACTTTGGTCTAAATATCAGGTTGGGGTAATAGGGAATTTGGTGCATTCGTCGCCTAACATTAAGAAAGAAGTTCTCCTTGCTGGTGCCCTGCAGCCGGTTATTGGATTACTTAGGTCAGAGCTATGTTTTTTGTTACACATGCACCTTGGTGCTTGAGCACTTGATTCAGTGCTGCCATTTTTTCCTTTTTATGTATTGCTGAACTTTCTGGTGATAGTTCAAGGTGCTTCGAGAGCCAAAGGGAGGCAGCTTTGTTGCTTGGACAATTTGCAGCAACAGATTCTGACTGCAAGGTTTGCTGCACAAACCTTCTTACGCTTGTATCTAATCCATCAATTCCCTTTTCTTTTTATCTTTCTTAGTTTATTGATTGGATTTTCAAATTTTTAGATTCCTTGTTGTCCTCAATGTGGAAGTGGTACTGTAATCGTATATGTTTACCTAATTTTTCACTCACTTTTTTTACTTTATTCTTGTTTCTTCTAAATAGTTCAGCGTTCTGACTTTGTTATTGTTATGTTTAGGTTCACATTGTTCAAAGGGGTGCTGTTAGACCTTTGATTGAGATGCTCCATTCACATGATATGCAACTCCGGGAAATGTCCGCCTTTGCTCTAGGCCGACTTGCACAGGTGAGTGTTTTTCTGTTTCCTTATCCGTTGTTAACTAGGTGTCATGTACTTTGCGTCAGTTACTCTGCTGTTATTTTCTGAATTTAGCTTGACCATGCCATAGCTTTTCAACCTCCACGTAACAATGGATGGGGTAACTTCCAGTAGTGGCTAATTTCAGGACTCACATAATCAAGCTGGAATAGCTCACTGTGGTGGTCTAATGCCTCTGCTTAAGCTTCTGGACTCGAAAAATGGTTCTCTTCAGCATAATGCTGCATTTGCATTATATGGCCTTGCTGATAATGAGGTATTCGTAACTCACATCTTTATGCATTGGTGATTAGCCTTTTCTTCTGATTGACTCACATCTGTTGATTGCTGAATTTGGCTTGCACTGTGTACGGTAGGATAATGCAGCTGATTTCATTAGACTAGGTGGTGTTCAGAAGCTACAGGAGGGAGAATTCATTTGTCAAGTGAGTTCTCATTTTGGATTAATATCCATCTTGGGTCTTCTGTATTTCCCACGATAAGATAATCATTTTCATTTCTCACTCAAAAAGACATACTACTCATGCTTGAGCTACTTTTTATATGAGTGGGTCCATTTGTTGCATCAAGCACCTGATGCGAGATGTGATTTGCAGGCAACTAAAGATTGTGTTGCCAAAACTTTGAAAAGGTTGGAGGACAAAATTCATGGTCGGGTGAGTATGATCTTCAGTTTCAACTTTCAAGTCTACCTTTATTATATGTAACTATACAGTCCAGTCTGATGGGATGTTGTCATCTAGGTTTTAAGCCACTTGTTGTACCTGATGCGGATTGGAGAAAAATCTGTTCAAAGACGAATTGCTTTAGCTCTTGCTCATCTCTGTTCTCCAAATGACCGGAAACTAATATTCCTTGACAACAATGGTATGCAATCAATCTATTTCCTAGCCTCTCTGATCTATTCTTTCTTTCTCTAACCTGATAATACTTCCTCATTTCGGCTCTTTGAAGTAGCTCTTTTCAAGAAAGGATTGAAAACCTTATTAGTTATTTCCTTTTGAATTAGAGATCCTCCTTTACTTTCCTCCTTTAAGTTAATGTACTCATTCAGTTCTTTCATGCAGGTTTGGGTTTACTTATTGGACTCCTTGGTTCTTCTAGTGTCAAGCAACAAGTTGATAGTGCTGTGGCCCTTCATAAGCTGGCTAGAAAAACCTTGACACAGTCCCCCATGGATGCCGCACCACATTCTCCTATATCACAGGTAAGTCTCATTTTTGTAATAAGCATATAATCAGCTAAGAGCGGGCAATCTTTTCTATAAAAATTTTTTTGGTCCTTGCAATGTATGTGAGATATGCAATCTGCTGCTTGTCATTTTTCATCAGTGTCACGACTTAAAAAAATTTTAAAAAATTGCCATCGTGTCGATACAGAATGTTTTTTCTAAGTGTTGCTCCTGTCTTCGTACTTCGGAGTTATAGATGGTTCGTTTGATTAAGATATTGTGTTCTCAGTTTTTTTACCTCAACTTCATTAGCCTGTTTCAAAATGACACAATCTTGTCATGGGAGAAAATTTCCGAATTTATTGAACTCAAGCTAATTGCCGTATTTGTTTTCTATGTGTTCATGCTTTTGTCTTATATTCTACAGTAGTAATGAGCTTCTTGGAGTGATAAATTTCTTTGTGCAGGTGTACTTGGGAGAGCAATTTGTAAATAATGAGACTTTGTCTGATGTTACCTTTTTAATCGAAGGTCTGAAGCTTTTCCTTTTTCCTTTTTCCGTTTTCCTTTTTTCTATTTCTTTTTCCTTTTTTGCACAATATCATCCTGGCATGCTTTTATGATATTAGATCTGTCTGGATATGCACTAAAAGCTTGCTTCTTACTCGCCCAATTCAGGCAAACGGTTTTATGCTCACCGCATCTGTCTTCTTGCTTCTTCTGATGCATTCCGTGCAATGTTTGATGGCGGTTATCGGGTGAGTTTATCTTTCGGAAACATATATTTGAACCATTCATCTTTGATAATAACAGTGCATGATTTTCATATGCAAATATTTAGTGTTGAGAAGGTGTAAATTTAGCATGTGCCCATCGTTGTAAATTTAGCATGTGGCTGTGCTGCATCTACCAAATTGGCAACATGTTTGCCCACATTATTATGTTGTAATGCTTTCTGATGCACATGTTTTTTTCATCAAAACAGGAGAAGGATGCGCGAGACATAGTGATTCCAAACATCAGATGGGAGGTTTTTGAGCTGATGATGAGGTCTAAATCTTTGGCATATGCTTTATTCTTCAAGCGTTTATGCCCTACTCAAGTGTACAAAGTTATCAAGCTGACTTACTGTGATTGCAATTTGCAGATTCATTTACACTGGATCAGTAGATATTACCCTGGACATTGCACAAGATCTCCTCCGAGCAGCTGGACAGTATCTATTGGAGGGACTTAAACGTTTATGCGAGTATACAATTGCAAAGGTCAGAAAGATTTGCTGCATACTTTGGAATATATTTAATATTGTTTATATACAAATAATATTTTTAATCTTTCATCACAACTTTGAGCTTTTATATAATTCATTCATCTTTCCAGAATTTGAAGCAGACATAGCTGACTTTTGTCTTGACTTTCACTTTTTTTAGGATATGTCCGCAGAGAATGTTGGGAACATGTATGAACTTTCCGAAGCATACCATGCTGTTTCCTTGAGGCACACCTGCATTCTTTTTATCTTGGAACATCATGAGAAACTGATTGCAATGCCTCGGTATGTTTTTGAGCTCCTGTTTGTTTCTGTCTTTATAGTCGTGTCTTGTGGTGGAGTGAAGTAGCAGGTTGACACTACCTGAAATGTTTCCTTAAAAGATTTGGATGTAGACATGTTTACCCCAAAGAAGAAAATCGGTGGCTCCACAATTATCCGAAAAACTTGTGGATATATGTACGATTTGGATGCTCACTTAGTTTTAGCATAAATTGTTAGGACTTTCCCTTACTAATCGCAATTAGATGCGATGGTCTTGGTAACAGGATCTTTCGAGTGTTCTGTTGGTGCCATGGTTGGTAACAGAAGAAAATCTGTGTTCGGTTGAAGAATAGTTTTCGAGTGTCTCTTTCCGTTTATGGAATTTGATTGTAAAAGCATTTAATTTATGCCATAGTTTGTGCTTTGCTTAGCTGCAGAGTGTTCTTGGTAACAGGATCCAATGTTTATTGTTTGACCCTATTCTTTTACTAGTAGCAAGAGTTGGACAATGCATTTTGTTAAACTAAATCTAAAGTTTCATCAATCTATCATTTTGGATCTGAACTCTTAAAGATTATTCAACCTTGTATGTGCTGTTTTGAACTGCAGGCATTCTGAATTACTGAAGCGCATCTTGCCGGATATTCATGACTATTTTGTAGAAATACTAACCCAGCCAACTTCCGCCTGTAAGCGGCCGACCGCAGCTTCCTGAGAAACAACTGTAGATGAGCAACATGTAACTTTTGATAGCTGAGGTACATTCTTGCAGCTCAATATTCATGCTGTGAAATGGATGACTCCACTGTCCACTCTGGTTCTCATCTATTTCTTGCCATTTGTAGGAAGAGAGGCAATGCTGCAGATTTCATAACTTCATCTGTTTTTTTGTGGCGCTGTGATGGTGTCTAAGTGATCCTTTGAGGTTTTAGAGGTCTCGGATCTTGGGGAAGGCTTTTACTACATTCTTTCATTCGAGTGTAATCCACCGCTAGTGCAGTTATTGATTGTTCCATTCGGTCCTGGGAAGTTGCCAATTCGGTTTATGCTCGAGGGGAATATTGGCAGTGACATGACATGATTTTTCTGTCATTTGTTGTCTTGTGTGATCACGTCTCGGCAGTGTAAACATACATACGCATTCCTACTAGGATTGCGTCCAGTATCCTGTGTATAGCGTAATGGATGCTCTTATGCATCTTGTTCAGTTTGTTTCCTCTACTAGTGCATTATTCAGAGTACACGTCCAAGTATCAACAAATATTTGAGCTGGATGGCTTAGGCATGAACACGGTTCAATTTGGAACCGGGATCGAATCGTTAGTTTCGAAACCGGAACCGATCAGAACCAAAACCGTTTTGGAATCGAAACCGAACCGTGCTATAAGGTTCTGATTTTGGTTTGTGACGGTTTTGATATCGGAATCGAACCGTACTATAAGGTTCTGGTTTCGGTTTGTGAAATCAAAAATCGAAACTGTAATCGATGGTTCGGTTCGGTTTCGAACCGTTTTTTAATAAAAAAATTAAAATATATAAAAATTAATATGTTTTTATTTTATATTTAAGAGTGTATATTTCTTATTTTGAAGTTTATATCTTTTTATGAAATGGTTAGTTATTACACAATTTATAAATATTTGTATATAATTTATAAAAATTAACTATGTTATCAATCTCAATTCCTAAGGTATAAGACATCGAGACACTCCATTGTCCCCTTTTTTTATCATAATCCACTTTTTTTTTTTTTTTTTTTTGTAAGCCTACAACGGCTAGGTTGTAAAAAACAATCAACAAAGCCTAATAAAGTTGTAAAGAATCTTTACATGATCATAGTTTTACATATTATACTAAAGATATATAACGATTAAAGATACAAACAGTGAAGCAGGTACAGATTAAGCAGTAAAGCCTTCAATTTTTGTCTGTAAAGACTAGTTTTACAACGACTAATTTTTACAACGGTCAAAATTATAACGGCTAATTTTTAATCTATAAATATCAAATTTTTTTTATCAAAGCACACTATAATTTTCAATATCCTTCTCTCAAAAATCATCTCTCATCAATATTTAATATTTCAATCATATAAAATTTCAATAATTATCTCATTTTTTTCTTATATTTCATCAAAATGTCTAGCCGTAACATCAATACAGATAAAAAAAATATACCTGAAATTAATAATCCAAATGATGATGATGTCTACATCAGTCTTCCAAATATGAGCTCTAATACTCCAATGCAAGAGAGTTTTGATGAAGAGCTCGAAGTTTCGACGACAAGAGCTCCTAAGTCCGACATATTCAAGATACATTTCACGAAAGTGCCAAATGCGAATGGAACATTCAAGGTAACATACAAGTATTGTCCACAAGATTACATGTTGAAGCCCGGAGGTGGATATGGAACGTTTACCAAGCATCTTAAGTCAAAACATCCTAATGTTTTGGGCGTGGGTACCTCATAAACTCAAATGACCGGGTACACAACTTCTAATTCTTCTTCTTTATTTAGATATTCCGATCAAAATTATAAAGAATGGTTAGATAGATATATCGCGGTTGATCATTTATTTTTAGTCTTGGAGAAAAATAGGGTTTTAATACTTTTATTCAAAATGCATGTAATTCGCAAGCAAAACGTGTTCCACGAATGACCGTCACACGTCAAATTAAAACTCTTTACAAGCGTGAGAAAAAAAAATTATCTAATTTTTTTATAAAATTTAATGGACGTGTACATATCGATAGTGATATTTGGAGTGATCATTGGCAAACTCATTCTCATATGGCTATAACATGTCATTGGATAGATGATAATTGAAATATTAAAAAACGAGTAATTGCATTTAGAGTTTTTGATGAGCGACATATTGTCGAAAATATTTCTAGATTAATGTGTTTAACTTTAGAAGAATATAAATTAACTTTCAAAAAATTTTCAATTGATTTTGATAATGCATCAGCAAATACCGTATTTATTAGGGATTTAGAATTATATTGTCAACCTGCTTTTGGTGGAAAATGTTTTCACATTAGATGTGCTTGTCATGTTTGTAACATATGTGTACAAGAAGGCTTAAAATCACTTGAAAATTTTCTTTTATCAATAAAAAATGCTATTAAATATTTATGGACACACCCTCAAATTATGAAAGAGTGGTTTAAATTTTATAAAACTAACAATAAAAGACCTAAGAGATTTCCTAGGGATGTTCCTACTAGATGGAATTCTACATATGAATTACTTAATGAATCGTATGCTTATAAAGAATTATTGGTTTCTTTTTTTACAACAAATGTTAGTCACATTAGTTGTATACCCAACATTGGTTTATTTGTAGCAAAATATTAGATGTGTTGAAAATTTTTAATGATGCTACATATACTTTATCCGATGTTTATTACCCAACTAGTCATTTATTTATAAAAGAATGTGTTAATATTGTCGGAGTTTTTGAAGAACATATATGAATGATATTGATTTAAAACATACAGTATATGCCATGAAATCAAAATGGTTAAATTATTATTCATTCATTCCTCCAATTAATTTAATTGCTTCTACATTTGATCCACGTTGTAAGTTAGAAGGTCTTAATGATTACTTAAATGCATATTATGATTCTTTACATTTCGATTGATTTGGCATGTATGTAGATATTTCACAAGAAATTATTGGTACAAGAAGAACACTTCATCAATTATATGACGAATTTTCATATACTTACAATGAATTTATTCCCTCTCAATCTTCTCAAATTAATATAAGTCAAACTACAAATACATCCAAACTTAGTAAAGGAGATTTAATATTAATGCATAGATAAAAAAAACAAAAAGCTCTCAGAAGTAATTCCGAGAACGAAAGTTATCTAACGTGTGATTTTGAGTTTGATGACAGTGTACAGTTCACAATATTAGATTGATGGAAGAGACACTCTGGACAATTTCCTATTCTTTCCTTAATTGCTAAACAGATTTTATCAAATCCATGTTCAACCGTTGCCGTGGAACAAGCATTTAGTGCAGGTGGATGAATTTTAGACGAAACTCGTTCAAGAATGACGCCTGAATCTGTTGAAGCCCACGTATGCTTAGATGATAGGACAAAAGCCAAAAATACACAATAAGAGATGGATCGTGGTGTCGAACAAAAATTTTTTGATTTTCAAACAGATGAAACTACGACAGGAATTGGATCTCAAGATAGTGATTAGTTTATGTTTTATTGATTATGTAGATTTAAATTTAAATAAATACGTAATCATTAATCCTAACAAATTATGAAAATTATCAACCGAAAAATTTTCCTTATTTTCTACATCGGGTATAACCCATGTAAACTTAGGAAGTATTAATCGGTTTGGTATTTGACATAGTTTGTTTGGATTTCTTTTTTGCAATTGAAATTTAAAACAATAATGTATGTTGCAAATTTTAATTTTATTTTCTAAATTCTTAAGTTTAAATTCTTATCGATAACGAAATAAAATCAGTCGAAATCTAAACGGAACCGTTTGGAATTGAAATCGGAACCATTCGAAACCAACCAGAATCGAAACCGAAATCGTCGATTCCGAATCGAAACCGAAATCGTCGATTCCGAATCGAAACCGGATGGCTGACAATCGGTTTTATTCGAGGGTTGCTAATCACCCCTTTCAAATAATACACATCCGTTGTTATTTTTTCATTATTCCACAGTTATCCTTGTCGCATTATCACTTTCCTTTGTTTCATCAACAATTTCATATATTTATAACTTTTATTTTAAATAGCGTTATTCAAAATGATATCTATCAAACGGGATTAATATTACCAAATAAATTTGATTTTAAACATATATTTTGTAATATATAAATTGAATATGTAGTTCGTATTCATATTATTATAAACATTCTATCTGTTAGATTATATTATTATTCCATAATAAAATTATGTCGAAATCTGAAGGAAAAAAAAAAGACATAGGAATATGAAAAGATTCTTGCAATCCGTACGGCATTCAAACTACTCATACAAAGAATATGTGGATCTTTAGAGAGATATTATTTTGTATTGAAATTGGTTGTTTGACAAACGAGACAAAACCCCTTTATATAGAAGTTCATCTCCACAATCAACGATGGAGATCAAAATAATCCAACGTGTATATCTACATGTAGAATTTTTTACTAACCCACTCAAGATAAGTTTTGATGGATTTCTAGATCTCTATCTTCATTGGATAAGTCTTAATATTAAAATATGATCATGTAAAAGATATGATTTTTATAGAAGATCATCTTTATGAAAAAAAGTCTCATTAACTTAACTCATCCGTGACATGTGCATCGGTTGCTTGGCATAGCGCCATTGTATGAGTTTAGAATATGAAGCATTTCAACCATCAACTGACTGACTTGCCAAATATAAACAACAAATTGTTCGAATGGCCGTTCTCATTTGGGGTTGCAAGTTTTATATTGGACTACTAGTCAAACATAGCTTATTCACAATCACATGAACACATTAAGAAAGCGAATTAAGATGTTCTTAGAAATATTTCATGAGTGTCGCCCATTGCACTTGGGCTTAGTTTGATATGGTCGAGTGCTTATCCGACCAAATTAATTGTCATGAAAGTTTGATCGATAAAACAGAGTTCTTATTAGTTCAAGGAAACACAATATGTGGACAATGAATTATTTTTCCAGTCTCATACGGTTCAAAAACTGCACGGGCTTACATGCCCTCCACTTTTCCCCTTCATTTATTAATTCAAAATTCAAATCAAAATTCAGAATTTTTTCCATTTTATTTGACCTTTTCAAAAAATTCCCAAAAACCCATTGGGTATCTGCCTAAATCTCACATCATTCCCCTCTTCGTCTCCACTCTCCGCTCTCTCTTTCTCTATCACATCCGTTTCTCTCTTGACAACTCCATCGAACAACCTGTACAGTACAATCCATTGACCATTCCAGGTACCCTTCGAGCTATACTCAATTGGGTTCTCTTCAAAATCCCTTTTTTTTTGCCCTAATTTGTCGCTCTTGTGCACGCCATTTATAGGGTTTTGTTAGGGTTTCAATTTTCATCGTTTAGTTCAATAGGGTTTGTATCCAGTTTCGTGTTGGGTTCTTGTTCGTGTGGCCCAGTCGCAGTTGTCTCAATTGTGGTTTCTGGTCAGCTTCTTCTTTTCCGTGTTATGCGAATTTGATTTGTCGAGTTGTCTTTGACATGCTTGCCGTAGTAGTATTAGTCGTACATCGGATGATGCTGTTCACTTGTTTGTGTTTGTGTTTGTGTTTACGCGTGGGTGTGCAAGTCACGCGTTCTAGTTAAGCATAATCGTGCGTGTAGTGAATGGGTATGGAATTGGATCATTTCTGACAAACGAGATGAGTTTTTTTATGAGTTTACCCTTTTGATGTAGTTTTGGGTGTTGAGAAAAGCTCCTCCTTCGTTTGGCATCCTGGTGGGGAAAGGTTGGAGTCTGTTTTGGTTACATTAAAAGATGTAGAACTATTTGAAAGAAGGCTGACAGGTAGCTGATCTCTGGTTAGATGAGGTGTTGTGACTTTTGTTACTGGGTTTATAGTGTTGTCTTTACATTGCTGAGGCTTTTTTGTGTACATTAAAGAAGAATAGGTTGGACATTCCCTTGGTTTCCTTACTATTTAGAAGCTCTTTTTCTGTTTTGTGGAATGGATAGAATGGTTAAGATGTTGATGTTCTGCTTGATATGATTTGGTTGTTCCTTTCTATAGAAGTCCGGATTGATGAAAACTGAATGGTTGATTTTGTGTTTTATGTTTACATGTCTGGGTATCCCTTTCTTTTACTGTTCTATTCTGTGGGCTGTGATAGTGTTTCTGATACGCAATATTGGTTTTTAAGCAAATTGTGGTTCTGGTGGTACAGATCAGTGTTTCAGTGACTCAGTCATACTGTCTTTAGTAGTACTTTATCCATGCGTTCAAGCTGTGGCATGTGTTAGTATTACTCCCAGTACTGAAGTTGCTTGTTAGTAGTCTAACACTTGCTCAGTCAGCACAATAACTGTTGGCTTGCTTTATAACCTCCTCTTTCTTCTAGTTTATTTAATTACTCCCTCTGTCCCAAATTAATTAAAACGTTTTGACCGGACATGGAAATTTATGTGTTGAATTTGTCTGGATTTTGGTGAAAAAAGGTTTTGTTTTTTGTTTTTTAGTGGGATTTACTTTAGCAACTTATCCATGTTTTCCCGAAGTCCAAGTACTTGCATTATTATTTGATAAGTTGATTTTTTTATCATAGTATTTGGAGTTATCTTAGTTCAGCTGGAACTGTATACCATGAAGCATTTGACATAGAGTCTCTGCCCTTTGCAGGTAGCAATGACAGCTCTACTGGACTCAGTGCGGAAGCAATTCTCTATCAAACTATGGCCTCCAAGCGAGAAAACGAGGGCGATGCTTGTTGAAAGAATGACCGCCAATCTTTCTTCTGAAACTATTTTCACTCGTAAGTATGGCATTTTGAGCAAGGAAGAGGCTGAGGAAAATGCTAAAGAAATCGAAGAGAAGGCATTTACCACAGCAAATCAAGGCTATGTAACAGAACCTGATGGTGATGGGAGTTCAGCTGTGCAAATATATGCTAAGGAATGCAGTAAACTTGTCCTTGAAGTTCTGAAAAGAAGACCTACAGCCAAAGTAATAAGAGAAGTTCCAACATCCGAGGAAGTCCAGGAAGCTGTTTTCGATATATCTAAAGGTCAGCGGGCCTTTATCGAGGCTGAAGAAGCAGCCGAGCTTTTGAAGCCTCTCAAGGAACCAGGGAACAACTATACCAAGATATGCTTCAGTAATAGGAGCTTTGGTTTGGGAGCTGCTCGGGTTGCAGAACCCATTTTGGCTTTGCTGAAGAGTCAGCTGAAAGAAGTAGACCTATCAGATTTCATTGCTGGTAGGCCAGAGGCCGAAGCCTTAGAAGTAATGACTATGTTTTCTGCTGCTTTAGAAGGTTCCAACCTGAAGTTGCTTAATCTCTCAAACAATGCTTTGGGTGAAAAAGGCATTAGAGCATTTGGAGCACTCCTAAAGTCTCAAAGTAACCTGGAGGAGCTTTATTTGATGAATGGTGGCATATCCGAGGAAGCAGCACGTGCTGTGTGTGAGTTGGTTCCGTCCACAGAGAAGCTCAGAGTCCTTCACTTCCATAACAACATGACTGGGGATGAAGGTGCTCTCTCAATTGCCGAGGTGGTCAAGCGCTCTCCATCACTCGAGGATTTTAGGTGTTCGTCGACTAGAATTGATTCTGAAGGAGGAGCTGCCCTATCTGAGGCGCTTGAGTCATGTTTGCTGCTGAAGAAGCTTGATCTCCGTGATAACATGTTTGGTGTGGAAGCTGGTGTTGCTTTGAGTAAAGCACTTTTGACGCATAAGAACCTGACTGAGATCTACTTGAGTTACTTGAATTTGGAGGATGAGGGAGCAATCGCGATAGCAAACGCTCTCAAGGATTCTGCTTCTTCCCCTGAAGTTTTGGAGATTGCAGGCAATGACATTACCTCTTCTGCTGCTTCTGCCCTTGGAGTTTGTTTAGAAGCAAAGCAATCCCTTCGCAAGCTGAATTTGTCCGAAAATGAACTCAAGGATGAAGGAGCCCTTCTTATTGCCAAGTTCCTCGAAGGGCATCCTGGGTTGAGTGAACTGGATGTGAGCACAAACATGATAAGAAGGGCTGGCGCTCGTGTCTTGGCTCAGGTCGTCACAAAGAAGCCTGGGTTCAAGTTACTGAATATCAATGGAAATTTCATATCTGATGAAGGTGTTGATGAGATCACAGAGATGTTCAAGAAACTTCCTGATGTTCTTGGGTCACTTGACGAGAACGACCCTGAAGGCGGAGATGATGATGATGAAGAAGAGGAAGATGGTGCTGATGGTGATGGTGATGAAAAGGAACAAGAAGGGGAGGAAGACAACAGAGCGGAGGAACTGGAAGACAAGCTAAAGAATCTCGATGTGGAAGACAACTAGTATTTTTGCCCTGTAGTCTTCATCCATCAATGAGGACGTTGTTTTTGTGACCGCTTTCTTGGAGACTGCTTTCTGAAAATTTCCTCAAAGTCAGTCAGCCGCAGGAGAGAACTCGGTAGAACAGGAACTTGAGTTAGGGTAGGATTAATCTGTTCTCATATTTTGTTGTATTGCTGTGTCGAACCTTTGTTAAACTTCCGTGGGATTGTTCTTAATGTTGATTTGTTGGCATTGTTGCTGTGAACTTGACGCCTGGAATGATTCAGCACTGTCATCCTAAATGTTGTTCCCTTTCTTGCTTTTCTACGTGCCTTGGATCCTGCTGGCCGCAGCTATAGTATTTACTGCGATTGTAACACATTTTGGTTTTAAAACTCTTCGAGTGCTTGTGAGAACCGTGATTTGGAGCCCGTCTGCAATTTCAGTTTCAGCAAGATGTTGGAATCTTGAGTAGCTTGCAATCTGGTAGGATCTGTGTAATCTGATGAGTTTCAGGTGATTCAAGGGCTCCGAGTTTATGGTTTTGCATCATGTAATTCTTGAGCCAACACAGGAGTATGGTTCAGATAATCCAAGTAACAGGGAAAACCAAAGGTGCTGTCTCCTTATCTTGACTCACATTATACACAATTCATCCAACTATTAACGACCGACACAATTAATCAAACTTTTTGAAAGTTGAGTGACAAGAATTAACCACCAACAAACTATGCTATTGTTCAAACTATGTAACTGATGCAATAACTATGCTTCTCAATTACACAGTCGAAAAAGCGAAACACTAATAATTCGAGTAATGCATCTGGGTGCCAAGATGACGAAACAAACAACAATGGCGGTCTTCCAGGACGTCAGCTCCATCACTTGCTCTTTCCACCAGAACTCTGACCTTTCAGATCCAACACGGTGAAACTCGATCTCTTTTTCTTATGGGTCTTCCATGTCAAGATACTGCCATTCCTAGAACTTCCTGCGCTATCCTTATATTCAGGGGAATCAAGCTTCTTGACCTTGAGCTTTTTGGGCAACGGAACTGGTGTCTCGTCGCTACTTCTCTCACTAGAAATCATACCATCATCATTCTCCTCCTCAGAAACGTCTTCGGTATCGTCCATGGAATGGCTATTCAGCAACGGAGTTTGCTTCTCCTTCTTCTTCTTCTTTTCCCCCTTGCCTATGGAGTTCGAGGTGCCATCCGCACTTTGCATCGCTTTATACCACTCTGCATCGTTGAGTATATCGGAGTATCCAACTTCTTTCCTTTTCCTCTTTCCTGTTATGTTTGCACTTTCATAGTCAAAACCCTTCCCTTTGGTGTCGTTCACATCAGGGGTTGTATATGCCCAGTCGGGTACCTCATGTTCTTCCATGAGGCGGGTTCTGTAGTTCTCTCGGAGCCTTCTCTCCTCATCCATCCTCTCAAACAGCCAGTATTCTTCTTCAGTTCGGGCTGCCAGGCGATTGATTTCTCTCTCGCTCGGGACATCAGTTCCCAGCGAGCTTGTTCCTTTGCGCATGATCTCTTCCAGCAGACCCCTTCTCTCCTCGGCTGCATATACATAACTGATTGTTAATTTCCATTTTAAAAGTCCATGGGGAGATGGCGATCATCTGATGTCAAGAAACAAACAACTAGAAGAACAGAGGAACGTCTATCCAAAAGCAAAACTTAATAGCTCACCCCTTGTCCTGCTATAAAAAACTAAAAAGAAATGCATATTGATTCTAAGTCGGATAAGAAAGGGAGAATTAAGTAAAAATCCCTACTCTTTAAGCTCTGATTCCAGTACAACACATTCTTCGAGTGCTTTGAGTGCCCTTTGGACTTGCAGGACGACCTATGCGGAGGTCATGTGCTCACCAAGTGTGCATTCGATGGGATGTTACAAGATTCAAGCACATGCCCACTAGTTCCGATCTACTCCTTCATACACGGATACTGGGGATCGTCTGAGATGTGTCTCACACTTCACAGCCATTTCTGTGCCTAACACACTACAGGCTTACATGATTCAACCCAAGGCTGCCTATCACACTACCCACTCTATGGAAAAAGGTTCATAGATATATTAAAATCATATAGTTCTGTTGTCATCAATTCGAATTAAATTTCCCAGCACCTTGTTCTTCTCCGACTGAAAATTAGGAAATGATCTCCCTGACAAGAGAGGAAGAAATCTAAGAGCCTACTAAAATAACGAGGAAGAACAATGCATTCATTAGCTTTAGCTAGAGAAGAGAATATACCCGTAGAAGTCGTGTTGAAAAGTCCAGCTTGAATAACTTTGGCATCAATACCCATCTTCTGCTTCGCACGCTCCAAGATAACCTCCTCGATTGACCCAACACTAACCAACACAAATACCCTGACCTCCTTTGTCTGGCCTATACGATGAGCCCGGTCCTCTGCTTGCTGGTCCATCTGGGGGTTCCAATCACTATCAAAAATTATCACTGTATCGGCCGTTTGCAAGTTCAGACCCAGACCTCCAGCACGAGTGCTCAAAAGAAATATGAAGTAAGGAGAATTCAGAGCATTAAATTTCTTGAGCAACTCTCCTCTGTCTTCAGTCTTTGAGGAGCCATCTAGCCTAAGATAATCATACTTATGCGATCTGAGATAGAATTGGAGAACATCCAACAACTTAGTCATCTGTGAAAATAACAGCACTCTATGTCCCGCTCGACGCAGTTTAGGGAGCAAACGGTCAAGCAGCTCAAATTTACCAGATGCCCTAATGAGTTCCTCAATGTGCCACAGGCTAGGGTCACCCACAAATAGGTAAGGATGGTTGCAGCACTTCCTCAGCTGCATGGAGAGGTTGTGCAAGCTTTTTGACTTTCTTGAAGCTGCATAAATATTTCGTTTAATTCATCAAGGACCTCGAAAAATCTTTGGTAGCTAGGTATCTCCAACAATAAATTTAAGACTAACGATGCCATTTGGATGAAACAAACAAAGTATTCTGATTAGACAAAGGCTCAACGAGAAGCATAAATTTATGCATTAATGTTTAGCTGTGTAATATCTAATTACTACCAGCTTGGCATTGGCTTTTTCTAGTTGTTTAATCAAAACCTTAATTTGTGGACTATTCATCAACGGGTGAAAATTACACAAAAACCCTAAAAAATGACTAACGAAACATGAGTGCATAGAGGTTAAATCTTTCCAGAAGAAAATTCACGCTTACAACATGATAGTCAACAATTGCCATCGGCTAAAATTCACGACTTCACACTAGCACAAACTCTTTTTTTTTCTTTTTTTCTTTTTTTATAAAAGCACAAACTCTTAATTAGCCATATTGTTAAAATGATTGATACCTTTGTTCGCCAACTATCCCATGGTTTTGACAATTTCATATTTCGCTTCTTAGTCATCTAGGCTCTAAATTCAACAATGTTTTGTTTAAAAAAAACATAAAACTTGTTCCACAGGATGAGATTGACTCGTTAATCAAAGAATTAGGTCAAATGCCTTGAACGTGAAGTCATGTGAACGTGAAGTCATGTGAACGTGAAGTCATGTTAAGTACTTCATGAAAACGACCTCGCTTTACAGGGTACGATGCTAGATTTTTCTTTCCCAAACAACTAATCTGATGGAGAGCCTTGGCAGTGGAAATTATGTAAGTAAATGCGCAAACATTAATGCAAAAGCTGCAAGCATGGAACCTGTAGCCAAACCAACTCTGCCGATGTCAGTGATCTGGTGATAGTAAACTTTTTGCCACGCAGACATATCACACTTCAGAATGACTTGTGTTTTTTGCGGAAGGTACTTCTCTACTTCCTCTTTCTTCCTTCGCAGGATGAACGGCCTAATAACCTGACCGTATTGTAAAGCAAGTTCAGGACATGTCCAATAAAGAAAAAAGGTAACAGAGGCAAGAATACGAGAAGAAAAGACGCACATGATGTAGACGAAGAATGATCAGCTGTTCTTCTTCCTCCGTGAGAGTTACGTCACCACGATCTGCGAATGGCGCATTGAACCACTCCTCAAAATTGTCGACAGAATTAAAGATATTTGGAAGTAGGAAATTAAGGAGCGCCCACAACTCTTGCAAACTGTTCTGTATTGGAGTGCCAGTTAACAAAAGCCTTCTTCGAATCTTATAGCTGAATAAGAACATAGAAGTTGCTTCAGAATATTGAACGAGCAAGAGAAGACACTGAAAATTGCAGATAACAAAAGGCAAAGACACAAATTAAACTACATGTTTAGAAGTGTGATACGTCAGACAAAGTTTTCATCACTTATCCCATGGCAATCTTGAAATGTGAAAAGAGATGAATAAGCACATCAGAAGATACCAATCAATCTAACACTGATTCAGGATGTTACAGAACAAAGGAGATTGTGCAAGAATCATACCCTGAAACAAGAGTACGTGCAAGAGTGCAATCATGATTTTTTAGCCGATGGCCTTCATCCACTACCATGTAGTACCAGTGAATTTTCTTTAGGAACTTCTTATCCCTAATGATAAGATCATAGTGGGTGAGGAAAACACTGAATTTCTCTTCTCCAGAATATTTTTGCTGCAGCGCCGACCTTTCTTCCTTGCGCCCATCATAGAGAACTGTGTGGATACTGGAAAAGAAAAGGACAAGTGGTGAGCAATGAAGTATACAGGCTTCAAGTCCAGACAGTTTGCTTTATAAGAAGCTAAAGATGAGCTTAAACTAGAAGATTTCAACTTACGTTGGAGCCCAGGTGGCAAATTCATTTTTCCAGTTAGGTAATACCGCTTTTGGAGCCACAATCAAATGAGGCCCAGTAACACCTTTATTTTCCAATAAGTATGCGATTAATGATATGGTCTGAATTGTCTTCCCTAGCCCCATCTCATCCGCCAAAATTCCATTTAGGTTGTTGTTGAACAAAGAAACCATCCACTGTAGCCCTTCCACCTGATAAGGTCTAAGCTCTCCACCTTGAAGCAAGGCTGGCTGCTCCGTTACCTGCAGTGGTAAAAATCTCAAGTCTCTGTTGAGTGTGCGCAGGTTCCGAAAACATGAATTAAACAGATGACTATACATATATATAGTGCTGGACGTCGACTTTTATATTCGATCCAAAGAGATGGAAAAAATACCATCAGAAGAGATTCACAGAGAACGTTCTACAGATGCTGAGGAAATAAAACACACAATGGCACAAATTGTTGTCATGCCAGCATCTATGAGAGAATTGCCCTGTCATATTACATGAATGAAGGAGCTTGATAAAGCTTATGCCATTTGCCAAGAACAACTTCATTTCGAACTCTAGCATGTTTAAAAAAACCTCCAGAAAAAAAATCCAGAAAAAAGATGCATAACATTGATGAAAACACAATTGAAAGGTATCTTCTGGCTAACACCCATATGATAGCTTTTGTCCTACTGTTATAATTTTTTATTTTTCTCCAAATTTTATGATGCTTCAGCAAAGTGGCATAAGCCCAGAGATGGCCACTATTAGAAGATGTGCTTTAAACATTCACACAAAACACAAAGTAGCCATCAACACTCTTTATAAAATATTTCTTCATCAAGACAGTTTTACCGCAATCCGCACTGAAAACATCGAGCAAAGTGATTGAAAAGGAAAGAAGCCAACACATTACAATGTGCTATTTAAAACGCCTTCTATCTTGCTATCTAAAATATGCAATGATGCTGTTTAGTTCAAAATTACTTCAAGACATAACGCGCGGGGGAAAGAGAAATTACCTTTTCCTGAATGGAATGAACTGCGGAGTTATACTGCCTCTGGCCTTCAAAAATGTTGCCCGCCTTCACAGATTCTTTGGCAGTCATGTCAATCTTTGACGGCTCAGTGCCATCTGAATGTTCAGCATCTTTTTGTCGTTGAACTGCTGCGCCAAGAGATTCAAGAAGCTCATTGGTTTTACCAAGCAACGTAGTAAGCCTCTCATTTTTGCTCTCATTCACAAGTTTCATGTATGTTTCTTCATCTCTGGTTTTTATAGCTTGAATTCTTAACTTCTCCTGCTTTGTAGCTTTTTGTCTTCGCTTTACATGCCATTGCTGCCAAAAAGAAACACTAAAAGGTCAGTCTTCTTTCTTCACTTCTCAGTTAGACTCTCTTCCCCTCCTCTTTGCGGATCTGTCCCATATAATTGGCAACCTTTGCTACAGTTACACAAAGCACGAGAAACCAATGTTGCAAACTTGGTACTGCTTGCACTTCTAGAAGATAAATAGGAGTTGGGTAGAAAAATAGATATTCTATGCACTCGTGCTCGCTCTAATTATTCAGAAAGGGAATGCCTACAGCATGATTGGTCGACAGTAAGGACTACTTATCATCAAAAACCTTCATCCAAATCAGCAGTAAGTTGCACTGATGTACACAGGGACACGCAAATGTAATTACATGCTACGATACTTTCACTAAAGCAGTAAACTATTGATGAGGCAGAGAACAGCTGACATAAAGCAGAAAGTTGGCATGCCTGGACTCCATCGTTCCTTGCTTTCCTATGTCGTAGTGCAGCTCCAACTTGCACATTAATTTCACGTGCTGCGTTAAGTAAATCAGCGAAAAATTTCCTCTTCCTGGTTTCCATGTAGTTCTTCTCCTCATCCTGTAATCTAGATAGCCTCTGCAACATAAAAATTATCATGTAAGTGGCAGGTTTGACAAGCTAAACTCAAATCAACCATGAAAAATAATATTATTGTTTAAGAAGAAATTTATGGGGAACAAAACGGAAGTTTTATGTTTCCGATGTAATGTGGCGACAGGAAGTCCATAGATATAAAGCAAGAAACATCAACAGAGAATCCAACATGAGGTGCTAATAAAATTAACAGTGTGATTAGATGACCGATGTTTGTTTCTCAAAAAGATTTACTTTCAGAAACACAAGAACTAGCCTAATTGTCTACTTGCCACTCACCTAGAATTACATTTAAGCAAAAAAAAAAAAAAAAGATTATTCAAAATAGCATTATTGGAGATAATGCGGACGGGGTGGAATATGGATAAAAGAGCACAATATTCCAACTGACCTCAGCATCCCGTTTTTTCCTTAATTGGTCATCACCTTCCACTACAAAAGCATCTCCAATGCCATATTGAATGTCACGTAACCGCATCATTCCCCAATCATATAGCTGTTTGTCCGGGCATGCACAACATGCGCGGAGCCAATACTCGGAACTTACATCAGAACGAACTTTCTTCTGCAAAGCCTTAAGCTGGAAAACAGAAAGTAACCAGAGAAAATATCACACACAAAAAGAATTAAAACACACTGATGATTTCCGTTGAGTGAGTATTCATTCACCAAACAATGACCGTTCCCAACATTCTTCATGCTATAGTTTACCTTTAGGCCGTATAGCTCAAGCAAGCACTTGGTTTGGAGGTCCTCGCCTCTACTTGAGGGCAATTCTGATGCAAGAACAGATATAAGTTACCGCAAAACTGAAAAGAGAAAAATCATGATAAAAGAGAAAGAAAAGGAAAAGTTTAAGATTACTAATTTTACGAGAACATCGGCTAAGAGTCTCCAAATGAAAATTAAATATAATGATGCATAAGCAATTTAATAAAAAGACACATCAGCTGCATCAAGTTTGGATTCCAAAACTATATAAAACTTATACGTGTAGAAACTTGAAACATATTTGATGAAAGGAAAAGGCAACAGCCTTAAAGAAATTGGAATACTCCAAGGAACTGAGAAGCATTCCAAACTTTAAGCAGTCGGTAGAAATTTGCAATCCTTAGGCAGTAAGAGAAATGCTAATACATAGACACACCCATTCAGTAAAACCTTTGGACTATCTTTGAAAGGTTACATGCATGGAAAAGTATTTTAATCCATACTATGCTATGCAACTCTAAAAGCACCCCATACAGGAGATACAAACATGGAGTGAAACAACAGGAGTTGCATGAAAATATTCGACAGATCGATACTGCCTGAGGAATATACAGAAACGATGTCGTACACACCTTCTAGATCGCTAAGCCGATGTCCAACTTGACCTAGGAATCTGTTGTCCCTGAGCTCAGTTAATCCCTGACCAGAACTGCATGTTTCCCTCTGGGTTAGCAGTGCATCTTCAAATTCCATTATCAAATCCCCATAACTAGAAATCCCAGGAACATCCTGCATATCAAATTTTTTCAAGTAGATTCCGTGAATAGATCGATCGAGAAAAAACTATACTTCGAACAGAAAGAATAATAAACTTCTTGCATGTCACCTAGCGAAACCAACTATGTTGATGAAAAGGAATAGTCAAGTCAAGCTTCCTTAAGTAGGTAACCGTATCTCCCCAACCCCTGCCCTCATAACAAAAAAGCACAAAAAGAGATCTACAAGTATTCCTTTTCACCAATGCACTTGAAACGGATCTGCTGTGCTAAATAGCACATAACCTTGTCTATGACTCTCCCTACCCTTCCTGCCTTCCTGTACTTGTTCTCTTAGCAATGATGAGTCAGTAAATATCCAAGCACGCAATCAGCACACTTAAGAAAACAACAAATAATCCAGAATTGGTTCGTGATAGAGAACAGGGGAGATATACATGAAAGATTTGAAAATACTACATCGAGACAATGAACAATAAACGACACACGAATTTAGCGGAACCCTCGTATTGGGTGAGCATAACGCACATAAGTCGATGATGTGAAGCAGTGGACAACTTCAACGACCCACTTGGCCGAAATCAAACATCCAACCAAACAAAACCTCAGCCTCTCATCAACCACCCCAACACCGCACCCGATGATCGACAACAAAGAATCAATTCACAACGCAACACCTCTGATCCCAAAACTACATCACCATCACCAGTAATTAACACACAATCAAAACACATCCAAAATCACGTACTCCGATCCACCTAACAATCCACTACACCCAAACCCTAATCCGTTCCCAATCAAACAAACCAATCATTCACCACACACCACATCAAATCCGAACACAACAACTCAGATAATCCCGTCATACACATCTAAAATCATAATTCAACCACCTCTTTTTCCACCATACCTTACTCGACGCCAACTCCGCCTCGACACCGTCTCCACCACCATCATCATCATCGACGTCACCATCGGCGCCGTGGAAGATGGAGGAGACGGAGGCGAGGAGGTCAGGGGGGAGGGGAAGGTCGCGGGAGACGAGGTTGAGTGCGCAGATTAGGGTTTTCGTCTTCTCCATCTCCTCGTCCAGCGACCTCGGCGGGACGCGGCGATCCACCTCCGTCGACATGGGCGCGAGTTCGAACACTGGTGGTGGCGCTTTGAATTATCGTTTGAAATTGGCGCGGGCTAATCCGACACGATGATGAGTCGAGTCCAGTCTCTCTTCGTCTTCGATTAGCGTCTGCGGGATTTTTATTTTTTATTTTTTGGTGGATTGATGTGGTTTTTTTTGTTTGGGGAAAAGGGAAAAATATAGGGGGGTTGGTTCGGGGGCTAGGCTTGGAGTTAGGTCTGGACGCTGGTTTGTGAGATTGTGACTATGAGGACCCATATTTATAACCACCTCGCTTTTTTTCTTTTTTTATTTTGATATTTTTGAGGGTTATAATTTCGTTATTAATCCGATTTAAAAAAACGATATTAATTCCATGGGTTCAACAAACTTGGGTGAGATTTTATGAATTTTGAAAATTGAATGAATTTTAGAGGGTTTTGTTGGAGCTAACAATATCAATTTAAGTGTAAGATCAATTATAAACCTAAGCTTAAGTCTAATACTAAGCCCAAATCTAAGATTATTGACTTAATACTTAAATATTATATTTGGATTTTTATATGTGAAGGTTCTAGAATTTTGTCTAGAAGAGAAATGTTAATTGTATTTTTTCTGAGGCTTTCGTCTTGGATACTCTTAATGAATTTTTAGATTGAATCATCCCATCACGCGGGATTTAGAGGTGATTATCACAAAAAAAAACCAATCAGAAAAAAAGTATTAAAAAAAATGCACAAACGAGTGCATTTAACATTTCTCCTGTCTAAAATATTCCATGAAAATATCTAAATGAATAATTAATTTTGACATTATTCTATAAGAATTTTATAGAGTCTCATCTAACCGTTAGATCGTTTTAATCTTCACTATCTATGTAAAAAGGTAAATAGTATAAATAGGGGTTATATAATTGACGTATGATCATCCAAAAATAATCCAAATGTCAAGTAAAAGCCTAAAAATGTTAGAGTGAGTTATGTGCACAAAATGTATAATATTTCAATTGAGTTGATAAGTTTAGATGTATGAGTGTTGTAATCTTTTTCACCATATTAATAAAATATATTGTTTTCGTTATCCTCACATCTTCATAAATTCAACAGTTTTATGAGGTGTAAATTGTTGAGTTTTAGAGAGTTTTCATGACATATAAAAATATGTAAACGTGGATATGATTATGTATATCTTATCATCTGAACAACATTTATTTTGATGATAATATGTGGATCTGTTGCTTATTTTAATGAAAATGTGTGATCGTTTATTTTAGATGACAAGATGGGAGGGAAAAAGAAGAAACTCGATCATTTTCCGTCTCTAATCAATTATTATCATCATAAAAAAGGAAAGCTCTGCTTATAACTATACATTTTGTGTCGTACATCTTCCATCACTTATATCATAAATCACGCTCATATATATTGTAATGTTGTGTTTATATGTACTGTAATCGGATACAATAAAGGATAAAACATAAGAAAAACTTCTTATAGAGTTTTTGTGTGGGTTGGCTAAACTCAAAATCAAAAACTTATGTGCCCAGGTTACATAACACCATCTTCTCCAACATCATCTTCCTTGTTACATCATCATCATCGCTAAGACCATTGTTGTTGTCATTATTGTCACCATCATCGTCTTGTTTGTGGACTCATTGATCAATCGTCACCACCATCTCTATTGTTGAATTGTCATCTTGTATCTCCATCGATGACTAATAAAATCACAATTTCATATTCATCATCGTCACGAGAACAACCTCAAGTATCTCATCATCATTGTAAACTATCATTCATCACATATAAAATTACAAGATAATCAAATCATCTTCTAATCCTTAAAACACCACATATATAAATCAACCATCTAATTTTTCACCCATAACTTTATAATTTAAATCGTCATAGAGACACAAATTAGTACTTCTACGCTAGGTAAAATCCCATGACATTTTTCGGATATGTTATCAGTTTAGGGTACCTCAATGTCTTTCTTTTCGAACTTCAGTCCAACTATATAAAGTGACACGACAAGTAAGAATTGGCGCTGGATGCTTGAAAAGAACGCAAAATCAATTAACCGTAGTCACTTGGGTCTCGTTGATGCCCTAGAAGCGATGGCGGCGAATCGAGGCTCGAATCCGAAGCACAGATCTGAGATCCCCGTGATTTGAGAGGTACTTGCAATTCTCTCATCATCTCTGCAAAATTCAATTCGAGTTGCACTTCTTCGTCAATGCGAGACATCATACTGATTCGCACGCAATCATCGAATCTCTCTTTGAATCCGTTAGGTGTTGAATCTTCGTTCAATTGATAGGAAATGTGTACTCGGTTTGCGGCATAAATTGAAGTTACTAAGCACCGATTGACCAGTGTCATGCGTCTAGGGTTTCCAGCGTAACGTGTTGTGTCGTTGCTATTGATTCTGTTGTGTTTGTGGTGGCGGAGATGACAATGTAAACATGCAGGGAGTTGTAGAGTATGCGCTTGTTATATCGATGGTCCTTGAAAACAAGGTGATGAGAATCGTGACATTATGATCTTATTCAATCCGATTCTAGGGTTTGGTCATGTGAAAGTCAGGCTGAATGTATGGTTTTAGACTTTTAGTTCTTTGACGGGCTAAGGAGACTATGACTATAGTAGCTCAGTCGAAAGTGCGGCATGGGAGTAGTAAAAAATATAGATTCTGATCTCTGAAAATTGAGGAGATGATAGTATGACTGATCAACTGTATACCTCGATCTGTAAGTTCTAAGATAGTTCTCATGTGAGTGCCAGGAGATGCAGCAATTGAATAAGGAACATGCGGGGGGGGAATTTAGTTATCATTGTTATGTGGCAGGCATGATCCGGTACATATTAAATGCTACACAAGGCATACTTGTTATGGACCTTGCCTAATCTCCCTTGGGCATGTTCTTCCAATACACTGAATGTATGTGAGTTAGCTAACCCAGTAGAGAAAAAGTTTGAATCATATTGGTTTCGTCTTTTATATGCATCTTTTGTGTACTGGGATTGTTCTATGACGATGTTGATTCAGTGTTTGTAGGTAGATTGAGTTAAATGGTGTCTTTTTGTACCAAAAATTTGTGTTCCTCATGGGGCATCAGGCATAATGTAATAAAATAGTTGGGGGGTTTTTTGGCATTCAATAAAAGCAAGCACACGGTGCAACCCTGACACTAGGAAGGGGGTATGATCAAGGGATTGAAACTGAATGCTTGATGAGTCTTATCTATTTTAGGTTTTCAAGCATACTATGTTCGCTCGTCTCTTATTTTTCAGGGTAGTGTCAGGATTCCTTCACACGTGTGTAATTGTCGTTTTGAATCATTGTATTGGTCCGGAATCAGTAAAATCCAGGTGGACACTCGATACACGATCTGAGCGCGGTACCATCCACTTCTAGATTAGATGAAAATAGGATGTTGGGAATAATTGTCTTACAATTATCTATAGTATACAGTCTATCCGCTGACATCCCAAAGCAACAAGAGGGTTAGTAGCAAGTATTATACGGATGATTCTGTTATTTTTTTGGGCTGCTTCTTCTACTTTGCTCCTCAGCCAGGAGTTGCAAAATGAAGCACTCTATTTCTAGGATAGTCTGAAACTGACTGTTGGTAGGGAGAAATTGCCTTTTTTTTGGAGGTAGACTAGGAGGATATTTTTTCTGGTTCGACAACTTATTTGTGATTTAAGATCTCTCGTATCCAGTCTTCATAAGTTGCCATCTGGAGGCATGAAGGATATTCCATCTGACTTTGAAGAATCCTCGAAACCTTAGTGGTTCCTAATAATTGCTTTTAAGTATCCATTTAGGCCTTATTGTCGATCATAAATTATTCAACTAGTCCATGATACGAACATTAGTTGTTTACCCTTCCATCAAAATTACCGTGGCCTGGGCATGTGATCGGACTCCTGGTAGCTTGATATTTTCCGAGTTGGCTGGAGCCTGATGCAGTGGCTTGCACTTTGTCTGAGCTGTGGTCTAGCATGTTTTTAAGCCCATCAGTATTATTAGTCTGTTAAGTGTGAATTATCTGGTGCATGCCTCCAAGCCTTATTTTGCTTGAATTTATGTTAAATTTCTGGTGTAAGTGGAACTGCCTCTCCCTTAGTATTGTGTCTCTTTCTACTTCCTCGGACTCTGTAAATCCTGTCTTCTTCTTGGTAATTTGCAAGTTTTAGACTTGTCCATCTATGGTTTTCTTCCCCGTGCCCTCTTTAACACTTTTCCCCTTTTCGCTTTTTCATTTTGTCCTGAGCATCGTATGAAGGACAGCTGTGTGCCGGCTGATATGCCTTGGGGATCCTCCTCTTCAGAATTTTCTCTGATCCAGGTGCTACATGGCACCTAAAAACTTGATTACTAAGAAATAGGAAGAAAAATATGCGCCGATAACTTGTGGCGACAAAGTCGCGTACAAGAACTAGATGGTTTTGTCTTGTAACTCTCTAAGACTGACATGACTTAGTCATCGTCATCCTATTTTTTATCTTTAGGATGATTACAAACTTTTGCCTGTTTAAGTGCATGAGACAAGTTCACACCTGCTTGAATGGCATTTTTTTGGATAATGCCTATGACTTGCTTGATCTTTATCCTCATCTTTTGGCTGAAAAGGAAAAACTAACGGCTTTGTTTGAGTGGGCTATGCAGTGCACCATATCCTAATTTACCTTGGGTCATCACCATCAACTATATATCCATGTGTGTTTGTCTTTTTTCCATATATGGATGTCATAGTACCTTTTTTTCTCTCTCTCTCTTGTCTTAACAATGGGTCAAGATGAAACTCTGCAGCTGATCGAAGCGGACACATATTATAGATTAAGGCTGTGATTTGTTTTTATTGTTATTATTTCTAATGTTGCATGAAATTCTACATTCAAATATCACGAAATTTAAAACAGAAAGGATAATATTAGGCCATCTTGGGTCGAGTTGTGAGCTTTCTGTGGAATGGGTGTATGGAAGTCAACTGTGTTATTTATTTCCTGACAGCGAAAGCATATTGAGTATGAGTGCCCATAAATGGTTTACTTTGCAATTTATCCGTGAACTATGGCCCTTGTCGAGCTTTGACTATGTTTATGTGGTGCTTGCAAAACACGTAGATTTCTTACATTTCTGATATTGCAATCTATAAATTCCAAGCAAGAATCAAATTTTAACCTTACATAACATATAGTACCATTTTTTTTACAGACTGGAAGGTGCAAGCTTACGCATTGGAAGTGATGTTTTTGTTTGATGTATGTACTATTTCCAAATCCTTTCAAACTATTTCTCGGCGAATCTACTTTTCCTCGGAGCCACATTTCATAGACTCTTAATTTTGGCTGCATGCATCACTTTTTTTTTGTTCATGTAGCTGACAAAAGCTGATGCTTTTTTTTTTTTTTTTACCAGGCTTCAATTTCTACATCTCTGTTATTTGGAGCTATCTAATATTCCTGTCAAACAATACAATGCTGTCAAATCATATATCTTATTATTCCATACATGCGTCAATGCTGGACATGCAATCAGTAAAATGCTCAGAATTTGGAGAAGGTACTGCCATCTATCTTTTGTTTAATTTGTCTATATGAAACAATCTATCAATGAAGTTCAATTGCGAATTTTTTACTCCCCCTTATAGATTTTTTTTTTTTTTCTTTTTTGGGTGCATCTTTGTGTTGAATGGGGTTGTAGCACAGACAAACAACTAACTTTTGCAATATTCTTTTAAGGTTTGAAAGACCAACCAAATGTTTTCACCCTCAGAATACTTTGATATTCCTTTTAACTGGTCGTTTTTGCCTCACTCATTATAAGCTGGCAGACCTTTTTTCCCAAACGTTTTAACATACTAGGTAGTATTCTAGGAGTAATCCAAGAAATAAATATTTGAGCAACTTGTTATTGCTTAGCCTGATGTTATCATGAAACTTGTTAATGCTGTATGGTGTTCAAGTTAAACTACTTTTGTCGTTACGTACCCATTAAGGATGATCATGAGTTCATGACCACTCAATGTGTACTTCTGTAGTGACCTAAGGGTTCATTTCCCTCTCATTGGCCCCATATAGTTCCGTTGATATGTTTGAGAATCGCAAAGAAGGGCACAATGATGGAGAAAATACACTGTTGTCTCCTTCACTCATGTTCCCTTTCTGGTGCACTGTGTATCACATTCAGTATCAGATATCCCTTTGTGCAATTTGCACCTAGGGAACAACTATTTGGTGGTTCATATGGTTGGGTCGATTTCATTAGTATCACATCCATATTCTAACCACTTTTCATTGTTCTGTTTATGTCCCATGCAGTAGGGTATCTTGACACGAGACCCTTTATATGCGACAAAACTGATGACCAACAAATGTATTACCGAAGGTTTCCTCCTCTTTTTGCTAAAGAAAGTTCTATTCATATTTTTATCTCCGAGAACTTTGTACCACATCGGAATACACAAACTCAGGAATCAACATTTGTGAACCTAATAATATTAGTCTATGGTCCTTGTTGAGTTCACTTTGTTGCACGATGTACGTTTTCAGCCTATAAAGCTTCGTAAGTGCATTACAAGTAAGCTAGCATCAGTATCGTGCCGCAACTTACAGTATTCTATTGCCATCCATCAAATGACTTCTGCATTATGATTTTATATAAACAGTATATGTTGATGTGGAATCAAGCAGATATTGCTAATATCCACATCCTGCGAATCGTCATTACTTTGATCTGTCATATTCTAAAAGCTTGTCATGTGTCCAACTTGCTAGGCCACAATGGCTTCGTATTCGTGATCAATCGATGTTTTAGCCTCTCCAAGCAGCTTAATCAAGGTACATGTTCTATCTTTAATGCATGGTTTGCAGAATCAAACTGAATCGACCGGTTCAGAGATGAACCGATTTTTGGAAAATCGATTCCGATTCATAGGTTGAATAGATGGTTCATCAGGTTCGGTCTTAAATCGGTTGAACCGACCACTTCTATTACAAATTCATGAATCATCCCATGTTCGACTGTATAGTGTATACTCACTCTGCAAAATTACTTTTCTTGTTTGTTCCAAAGAAAAAACCAAAGCTTTTTCGCCCAAAAGATGTCTTCTCTATCTTTATTGACGGACAGTTTTATTAATTAATATAGCAAAATTCGACAATACAATAAAGTAAAGTCCTTAAGTTAGATTCTCTCGTAGAAATAGAATAAGATATAGAAATAGAATAAGATAAGAGTTGCTTTCTTTATTTATTTTTTTTATTTCTTTTTTTATAAATAATTATCGATTCTTATCTTAAGTCATTCAATCCCTTTTTCTTTTAAAGGATTTTGTTTTAGTACCAAGTAAATAGGAGTAAACTCATTTTGGTAAATTTGTTTAATCGTATAACAAAAGAGTACGTAAATGAGATTCCAATTTTCAATTTTCATATATATTCTTCTTTGTTTTGACTGGTTCAATCTTAGTTCGACTGGTTCGGTTAGTATATAGTTTAAAATATGCTTTTTTCCCTTCTTTTTTTTTAATGGTTTTTTCCTCTTTTTTTGTTCGTATGTTTGTACAATATATGAAGAAGCACATTGCGGGTATTATGTGGATGTCATTCTTTCTTTCATTGAAGACGCTCGTTATTCTTTATTTTATTATTTTGGTCCTTTTGGATATCATAGTGACCCTCATTAACAAATATTTAAAACTCCGTTTGTGTTTATGTCTATTGATTGTAGTGTATATCTTTTTGTAATGATTATTGATTATTGTAAAATAAAATTATACTTATTTTTCCCAAAAAGAAAAAAATCGATTCAGTTTGTGGCCTGAACTGATCCAATTCGGTCTGATTCACAACTGAATCAATGAATCGAACCATTTTTTTAAATTTCGATTCCGATTCTGCTTTCGGTTTTGCAAAGCTTGCTTTGTTCTCCCAGAATAGGACATGGGTTTTGCTAATTGTATTTTTATTTTATTTTATTTTTTGGTTGTTTTGGTGGTTAGCAGATTCAGTTTTAGTACTTTCCTTGTTTTATATTATTAAAAAATATGTGAAAATAGGACGAACCGAGACTGAGCTGTTGAATATCCATTTATAAATATATCTGCCAGTCATGATCGAGAAGGAATAATATGTCTGTACATATCGA